>JABTTQ020001614.1:0-168887 GCA_016081115.2 Rehmannia glutinosa
AATTACATTGAAGGAAGATTGTCTTTCAATCATATCGATTTCTCAAAAAAAAAAAATCTATAATAAATAGGGATGACTACAAAAAATTACCCCTTATATATAGTTTAAGCACAAAAAAGTCCAATTATCTTTGAAATTTACAAAATGCTTGTTTCTTTAAAAATCACATAATACCCGGTCGAGGTCTTACATAAATGTTCTTGAGATTTGTATTTATTATACAAATCATCTTCTTAATAAGTACAATTTATAAAATAGAAACACACATGAAGGATATATTTGTAGTATTGAAAAATTATTGGATTTTTTTTTATAATTAGACTAAATCTAGTATTATTATAATTATCTCTAATAAATAATACTCCCAAAGTCGCAATTCCAAGTCTCAGTAGAAACTATGCAAAAGGGACTAAGGGAGTGCACCTCTTTATTTTGGAACATAAACATTAATTTATTCCGAGTTTTATGCAATTTGTCGACTATTAAACACTGATGTCCCCCATCGTTCATCAGATTTTCACATTAGTATACTGCATAAAAAAATAGTTTCTTTATGTCTTTTTCACTGTCTCGAGGAATTCGAAAAGTGGGGATAACAATTTTTTCTAAATTGAACTTACTGATTTATGTGATTCAGCCACTCATCATTGTCGTCAAAATAAATTGTGGGATGTATACGCGTTGTAAAGGAAGTAAGTTACTAGCAACATCAATCATTATAAGTAAAAATAACAATTATATTAGACCGTCAAAATTTAACAATAGTTGATCCTCGTTCCACAAAATTTTCACCAGTTTGTAATTTTGTATATATACAAGAGAGTAATTTGATGGAGTAGAAATTTGAATCTAACCTAAGTGGGGATAACAATTGCACTACAGAAAAAAAGCAGGTTCTACTGAGAAAAATCAGAGGTAAATGTTAAAAAAATTGTAAAGTGTAGGTAAAATCATTGTAGGTAAAATATTTACCTACAAAATCTAAAATTGTTGGTAAATACCTACAGAAAATCTGTCGGTAATTGAAAAATTGTCCGTAATCTGTCGGTAATTTATTGGTATAATTTGGGGGGAAATGGTATTTTTTATTGTGTGGGTATTATGCAGGTAATTGTAAAATTTAGTGACAAAATCATTTCTGTCGATAAATTCTGTCGGTAAACTGGAATTTTCTTGTAGTGTTGATTCGACTTAAACTCGTTTATTTGGGCTTAATTTTTGTAGTGTAAATGGGTTTTGATTGCACTTGACATTTTTATTTTCAAACTCGACCCGACCTACATAATTTTTTAGTTTTAATTAAGTAAATTATTATATAGTTTTATGATATTTACTTTAAATATATATATATATATATATTGCTATCTCAAAAAATAAAAAATAAAAATAAAAAACGTTTTGAAGCATTAGTAGATTAGATTTTGGGCCCAAACAGTCGACCCACCCTCCTCCCTATTGAAAATTTCGTTGTAGCAAAATAATTACTTAATATAAATATAATATTGAACTATCCTGTTTTTTAAATAATATTTGTGTTTCAAACTATCAATAGTGTAAACAATTTAAAACTAAAATTTAATGCAATATCACATATTATTATATTATTTTTAATAAACTCATCAAAATTATTTAGTTTTATATTTATAAAATAACTACATTAATTGATCAATCGGCACAATTCATGATCCCAACAATATAATTATATAATCATACGGTTTCAAAAAAAAAAAACAATATAATTATACGGTTGACTATCTAGTGACAGCCTAGCTACGGTCAAGTAACTGCTTGAATTAACATATATTAATCATATATCACCACAATAGAATAATTTTTCCATTAAATGATATGATTAAATTTGTATTTGAAAAAGACATATGGACCTATTTTCTATTATACACTCTTTTTATTTTGTTATTTAGGAAATTAAAAGAAATGAAGTCAACGAAGGTCATATGCGCCATAAATTAGAAGTGGATAAGAAGGTTTTAGACATATTTAAGCTGTTGCCAATTGCCATATTTAATTACGATATTGATTAATGGAACTAAGAAAAAAATTGTTCAATTAGCGGAGAAGACAAGCTAATAGTTGATTTCTTTAGGGCTTGTTTAAAATATATTTCATTAGTTATCGATAATTAATTAGTAAGGTGTAATAAATATCATTTTCACTTTTGATCATTTTACTCATGGTAACGTATAAGAAAAAATATGTATAAATTTGTATTAACATAAATGAAAATTATTTGATAAAGTTTTGAAAAGGTGGATACATTAAGGACATCTTCAACCTAGCTTTAAACCCCACTACCGCTATATTACACCAAATACGTAAAAAAAAAAGAAAGAAAAAACCATCTCGAGCTCAACTCTAAATTTAGTGTAATACTATTCATTTACACAAAATTTGGTATAATATAATATCCCCTATTTATCCTCAAATTCTCTTATACTTCAAATTTAAATCTCAATTAATATCAACCTTGTGCTCAGGTGGACCAAGTGGTTGGGACGTGTGTTGTAAAGGCGAATGACCGGGTTCGATCTCATACGAGTGTGTGTGTCCCTTCCCAAATTTCCCCATTGTACTAAAAAATAATATTAAATCTCAATTGTATCCTCATTTTAGATATAATTAATTTATATAACATGGTTTAGATAATTAATTAATACTTTCTATAAATAATAACAAATAACAAATAATCATAATTCAAAATAAATGAGATACTAATATTAATTTTATATTTATTTTGTAATATAATTAATTAATATAATATTACTTAATTTATAGTTAATTACATTAACAATAATAAAATATAAGTAAATTGAATAAGTGTATGGATAAATAAAGTTAGTTACTATAAAATGAAGAAAAAATAATAGAATATTCATTTGGTATAATGAGTTGGAGATGATTTTGACAAAATTATACCAAAATACCAAATTTGGGGTGCAATGAGTTGAAGATGGCTAAGACCCTTAATCTCTTAACTCCTGGCCACCACAAGCAATTGTGGGATGGAGGTCAGGGGTTCAAATCTCTGCTCCATCAAATTGTTTGTGGGGTGGAGTCGGGGTTCATATCCTGCTCCATCAAATTGCTCCCGGCATATGCGGTAGTGAAGATTTGGTGGGAACTCATCTTGAATAGCATCCAGGTGTGGGTTCGATTCGGGGAGAGATCGTTATTAGTAGATTGAGGGTCGAACATAATTGTTTTATTTACAGGAGGATCTGGTTGTACGTCAATGACCCGTCATAACATCTTGGCCGATGCGTAATCGTGCACATCCCCGCGGTTTACCTTGGCAAAGCAATGAGGCCGGAGTCATTTGTCTCGAAAGCATAGTCGGCGTAAAGCGCAGTTCTAGCTGAGTTATAAAAAAAAAAGGACTGATAACCCATTATATATTTACAAAAGTTTAAGTCAAAAAGACATAATAAAGTTAATTTTTCCCCTAAGTACTAGGTGATTAATATAATAAGGGAAGATTAGTCATTTCAATGAGGAGATCAGACTTACATGTGAACAATTGAGGTGGTTGCTTAGATCATCTGAGGTCCCCTACCCTATGAACTCACTCTTCTTATGATTGCACCTTCATAGTTTCACTACATTTCTTAACATATCATATTTTTATTGATGAACTGTATTTGCTCTCTTAATTTTCTTTTTCATTTATTTTATTTCACATATATTGTTAAGAACGGATATATATGCTCAGGGACAGATCCGGAAATTTTCTACAAAGGGACATAAAATTAATACGATAAAAACTACATAAAAAATAATTAATGGAGGCACATTTAGCTTTCTTTTAACCTAATTAATATATATTTTCAAAAATAAAATGTAATAAAGCTATTAAAAAAAGGAAAAAGCTATAAAAAAAAGTAAAAAAAAAAAACTGTGGGGGCACATGCCCCCATAGGCCATAGATGGGAGTGTAGATCCGTCTCTGTATATACCATATTGATTGATTAGGCATGCGAGCCCTTTCCTCCAAGAGCGGGGATTGGGCTAGGGGACGTTTGCAACGACGCTCTCCCCTTTGACTTTGTGAAATTTCAAAAATTGACACAAATTTTACATATATAATTATTATATTCTAAAATTTTGCCCCAAAGAAAAATTAAATGTACAATTAAGTTTATCTATTATTTTCACGAAAAAATAAATCTCTTCCTCCGATCCTCATTTTCTAACTCTGTTCCGTCCAAAGCTAGTGGTAATTTTTTTGAGAACAAAACCGTGAGGCAAACCAAAAACGATCAAAGAAGGATCAAATCCCCATTCGTTATTCATATTCAAACTCTAGCATCAATCTTTCGCATCATTTATTCTCCCTAACCCTCTAACAAAAATAAAAACTAAAAATGAAAAAAAATATGTTTTTTTTTTTTTTTTAAAGACTATATTAAACAGCCTATTTTATTTTTTTTTCGCCCCCTCTTTAGAAGGTGTTATGATTGCCACATGGGGGAATTGCTATGGCGTGGAGAAAGTCGACACAATAGAGAACATAGCTTAGCTGTGTTTTGCTAAATTATACAACATTAATTAATTGCATTACTATAAAATTAATCTTATTATAATTAACATCACCATGTCCGTCCAACTAATTTTAATGATTCATTACGTCGACGTTTAAGCTAATAATTGTGAGCTTTCTCTTATTGTATATATAAAATTAAAGTACTTTTTATTAATTATTTGATTAGTGCTTCAAAAAAATTGCTTATATGAGATTCCATAACTAACCCATCATCTTATTTTAATTAACAATGTAGGGCAAAGTTTAATAATTTTGATATATGGACCCTTTTTTGTTTTGTTTTGAAGCGAAGATTAATTTCATGTATCCATGGCAATACAGTTAAACCTCTATAAATTAATAACCTTGGGACTGCTAATATTTATTAATTTAGCGAAATATTAAATTAGCGAGTTATTAATTTTGCTTGTTGTTCTCAATTTGTGACCAACCAAAAATATTATCTAAATGAAGTTATCAATTAATCGAGTATTAAATTATCGAAATTATACTATACATGGATATTGGATATTGATTGGGAAAATCACTATAATATATGTATGTACATATACTATTTATTAAAATAAAAGACTATGTTGATTATTGAGTGCATGTAAAGTTTAGTTTGTTTTATTGAAATAGTTTATTTAATCATGCCCGTATACCTAAAAATGATTAATGAAAAGTTAAAGCTAAAATATTATTTCCAGATTATTGAGATTAGTTTCGAAAGCGCCGGACAATATAAAGTTATCCAGCAATCAAAGTATAATGCATACACACTCATTTTGTGCTATAATGAATTGTATTCATGCAATTAATTATATACAAATATACTTATATTTTTATATCTTTTATTACTAAATCAATAAAATACAAGTAAATTTTACTCATAATTATGTAACGTATGATACTATATTTTCATCAAAATTAAGGTGAAGTGAATCATAGGGGCTGATCTAAATGATTTCGGTTCAAATAAGTGGTAATTAAATTAGATTATCTATTACGTACGCAACTGATAATATTATGCTCGACTAAAAAAAAAAACAAGTGGTAAATTAGAAAGATCCGTTTGATCCACTATACATGTTTCTAAATTAAAAAATATTAAAAATATTTTTTTAAAAAAACTAAACATATTTTTTTAAAATACTATTAAAAACTTTATTTTTCTAAATAACATATCATAAATTTATAAAATAAATTTTGAATAATCAAAAAATAGACGGGAGGGACGACTGTGGATTAGGTCGAGTCTAAAGATAGAAAACTCCCATATCCCCAAAATTATAATCGAGGGCTCGAGTTGGATATGATGTTACCCTTATCCATACCCTAATATCAATTTATAAATAGACGATTGTCATCCGTTTCACATCAATATATACACACGCAGTACACACACATAATATAGGTTCGGATTGAGGTCACCCGAACTTAACGAAGACCTATTTGATCCACCATATATGTTTTATAAACTTAAAAATATTCAAATTAATTTTTTTAAATATATTTTATAATTGTGAAAATAGACGGGACAAGCGCGGATCAGGTCGAGTCCAAAGACTGAAAACCCAAATCCAAATTAATTTACACTACTAAAACCTATCCCAAATGCCCTTGGATGTTATTCATAATTTCATACCCATATCATCCCTATATATATATAAGACATGTATATGTATATATTATATATATGAATATAACTAATTTGGGGTAAATTGCATGACATACGGACATGAGCTTAAGGAAGTTAAGGTTGCCAAACATGGGCAGACAAGTCGGTGGTGTAAGTGCTTAAAAATAACCAAATTGTGGAAGGCATTCAAGCATCAAATTCTGTGCTTGATGAATGGATCCAACAACATAAATAACATGGGCGGTACTACATAAATAGCTACGAATTAATTATACTAGCCGACCTAACGTGTCTTTACTTGCCATATAAATATATAATTGAAATACTTTTTTTTATTTAAAATAAAAATGATATAAATATAAATATATAATTACACTAGCTATTATACCACTTCAAATGCTTTTAAGTGGTAATTAGTACTTGCTTTTTATTTCGGTGCAGTTACTATCTCCTAAATACTATTAAAGTTTTTTTTTACACAAAAAGAAATTGTATTCAATAAAATTCAGAAAACTGCAATAAATATGGAGTTTAAAATTTAAATTAATGTTCTTGTGAGCGATTTCGGTCAACTATTTAAATGATAAATCACATTCAACTATTCAACTATCAATCCAACCAGTCTAATAAAGATTGTTTTTTTTTATTAATTGTATGAATAATAATATAGTAGATTAATTATTATGCATGTGTTGTATTTTATAAATAAAAAATGAAGATTCAACTTCAAAAATATCTAATATAACCCAAAATTCAAATGTCACATACATATTGTTATATATTTTCATAATTTATTTAAGTTGTGACACAAATATTTTGCCAAGGGGGTAGTGCCACTTCGTGGGGGCTCAGGGCAATGCCCTCAAAAGAAAATCAGATTTCTGCCAACGTTTTAAAGAGATATTTTGGTGCCAAAAAATAATTTTCTATTGAAGAGTTATGTTGATTCGAATAGTCGTGTCTCTTCAAAAGAGTCATGAAATTGGGTATATACATAAAGCTCATGTTGCACAATTCAATCATCATCGGTGAATAAATTAGAGTGTATTTTCGATTTTATCAAAAGTCACATTTTTGAATCAAATTAGAATGAATAAATCTTGGTACAACAAATTATGCTAATTGTTTTCTTGTTGATTAATATCTTAATAGTCAAAAGGTTGTCAACACATACAATAATAATGTCATGATTGCCACATTCGTAATTTATGTCTGCCCAATTATTCTTCTGTCCATAATATTTATATAGTTAGTTCCAAATTAGATGTTGAAAAAAAAAAATTAAAGTCTTCTCCCTCTTTTTTTCACTGATCATTTTCTCCACGCAGAATTGATTAATTATGGCCTAATTTTGCTTTCCTTATTTTTCTCTCATATTCTTTTAACTGTTTATTAAATTTAAAGGGGAAAAGTAATATTTCATTATTTTTCTTCGATATAAATAATGATAGGGATATTGTCTATGTAATTATTTCTCATTATTATTTACAAGTTACAACTGGCAAAAGCAAGTCATGTTGCCTCCTCAGTACTTCTTGATGGAGACATTTTTCAAAATAAAACTTCAGTTTTTGGTATTAATTAAATTCACATGTCAATTTATGAATTACACACATTTTAAAAAATGTTTAGTAAATAAACACATAAATAGCTGAATAATATTAACACTTCATTTAGAGATTGAAGCAAATAAACGTGCCCCCAATCCCATTAGACACGAAGGTTGACATGCCCTAAACTATTAAAGAAAATGAGAAAAGAAAAGTAAAATCCCACTTCTAAATTCTTTCTAAATATAATTTTATACAATGTGTTGCTTTCATTAGTATTTTCAAATTATAAAATGTGAACAATTTTAACTGGTCACCCTCAATTTAATGATCTTAAATTTGTGATATATCCAGTCTATTTTTTAAAAAATCCGAATATTCTTATTTCTCTATGCACAGTACAAATTAAAAATTTAAGAGATGCTTTGAATATTTGTTTATTTTATTGTAGAGGTGTTAAGCAATGCTTGTAATTAGTAAAAAGGTCCACGTGCCCACAACAATGACATTTGCAGGATCCAAAGGACCTTTAATTAATCTACATTGCTTTCCTCAAAAAAAAAAAAATTAAATTAATTTACATTGCATTAATTACTCAAACAAATTAATCCATAATTAATTAATGGTTAAGAAGCTTAATATTAAGATTCTTCACAACCAATTCCTTGTTTTTCTTGCCTCAAAGCCAAATGGTATAGAGCCTTGCACCAGAACATTTTCAATTTCTTACTTTGAAAACTTTTTTTTTTTTTTAAAAAAGAAAATTAGCTTTTGAGTTTTTTTATTTATTATTTTCAGAAAATTGATGGTAAAAAAATTACTTTTTTAACTGCAATATAAATTTATTTTCATATAGTACTATATATAAGTTAACTTTCAATTCTTTGAAAAAAAGAAAAATAAATAAACTTTCAAGAGACAAGAGTTACCAAGAGACTATCGCCGACTTTATAAAATTTCTAAGAATAATATAAATGTCATTTAAATATTTATCAAATTCTTAATTTTACCTCTTTTAAAAAAAATTAAAAGTACCATTACTGTTTTAATAAATAAATAAATAGGGGAAAATTTGTTTGACCACCAAGCACGTGTGTATTTCGAGTTTACCCACTAAATTATTTATTCTACATTACCCCTTTAATTATACGATTTTTCTACCGTGCCATCTCCAACCCATTGCCGATGGAAAATTCGGGAATATTCCACGTGAAACGGATGTGAGAGCATAAAAACTTGAGGCAAAAACAATTATAACTTCACTGGACACACAACGGAATATTCCCCAAATACACAAGACGGAATATTTCCTGAATATTCCATCAACAATGGGATTCAGATGACACATTAGAAAAATCGTGTAATTGAGAGAATTAAGTAGAAAAAAAACAGTTTAGTGAGTAGATTAAAAAACACACATAATTTGCGGGTAAAATATAATTTTTTTCCATTTACTATTAGAAACAAATTTCTAATCAATATATCAAATCAAATTGTTGAATTTTGGGAATCAAACACATTTTTATTTTCACACAAAATTCAAGTAAATTTCAATTCTCACTTTTCAACACACTATATTTTTCTTATTGAAATGTTTCTGGACACAAATCTATTTTATTTTATTTTTCTTTGTAAAAAAATAAGTTCTCTCATTGTAGCTAGTCGAACCCGATCTTGGCCACTGCCAGTAAAAATGAATCTAAACTTTTTATCTCGAAGCTGTTATTAGGGATGACAATTTCGACCTTATCCGGGGGTACCATCCCTGTCTCATTTGGGTCTCCAGATACCCGATCTACCCGCCTATTGACATCCCTAGCTTTTATTGTTAGGGGTGACAATTTTTGACACGGCACGATAACACGACATGAAAACGATACGAAAATAGCGGGTTAGTGTTTAGCTTATCGTGTTCGTGTCCTTATCGTGTCAACACGATAAAGACACGAAAAATTCGTGTCGTGTTCGTGTTTTTACGTGTTTACACGATAAGGACACGAACACGATAGTGATACGATAATGACACAATACGAATACGATAAGGACACGTTTACATGTTAGTAACACGATAATGACACGACACGAACACGATAATGACACATTTACCTGTTAGTGACACGATAACATGATATTTTGTATGATATTGTATGTTTATATCATATATTGTCGTGTAATACCGTGTTATATCGTGTAATTTGTTATCGTGTATTAATATATAAATAATTTTTTTTTGTTTTTGACTTATCGTGTCACTATCGTGTCGTGTCGTGTCGACACGAAAAATTTTGTGTTCGTGTTCGTGTCGGAGCAGATCCTTATCGTGTCGTGTTCATGTGTGTCTTTATCGTGTCGACACAAAACACAACACGATAACACGATTTGACGCCCCTAATTCTTAGTACAACTTTGCGTGTTACACGCGCCGCCCATATACGCCTGACCTCGTAAAGGGCGGGGGTAGCAAGTGCAAGTCCTTCTTCCCCATTTAAATACTTTCTCTCTCACACACCACACACACTAACTCCCAGCTTACATCTGTTGATTGAATGAATCATTTCTTTTTATATATCTATAGACAGCTATGTATACACACACACACATAAAGAGGCTCTCAATTAGTAATAAACAGAGTACGAGGATTAAAAAAAAAAAAGTTGACGTTTATTTAAACAAATACTTAACAGCCAGTAAAAGTTTCAGCAAATGGATGATGAATGATACCATGAATCCAACCAAGCAAAAAAACACACACAACACACAGTAAACACGTTGGTGAAAACTAATAACCATTTTCATTTCATGCAAATATATATATTTTCATTTCAACCCCACATGGCTTCTTCTTCTTGGGTTTTCATTTCTTTTCTTTCTTGAAAAAAAAAATTAAATCTTTCAGGTTTCAGCACATGCCCTCTTTTCTCTCTCTACATTTTTCTATGTGCTCCAAAAACTTGGCCTATTGGGCTAATAATACTAATATTTTTTTCATTGACTGAGCACCCAAAAGAGATTCAGATCTACAGTGGAAAGGTTTTTTAGGCCTTGGATGAACTTAGCCTTTTGTTCTTGTTGAAACAGAGCTATCAAGATTTTTTCTTGGATTTCATAAAGGTCAGTTTTTTTGGGTTTTTTTGATTGGTTTTGCAAATGGGTTTGTGTGTTTTTATCTTAATTTTAATGGGTAATGCATATTTTTTCACCATTTGTATTGTACAGAGGATCTGCTCTGATTTGTACTTATTTTCTTTGGAACGGTGTCGTTTTAGTGTTTGTTGGCTGGGAAAGATGAAGTCAGTGAAAAATTGCTGTTCTGATAATGATTGATGTGATCATATTTAATTCTGTTTTTGCAATCAAATCCGCCTATATTTACATATTACTTTCTGTGTTTTAATTTTATTCTTTTTGCCTATGATAAATATCGAACTGGGTTGAATCAGAAAGAAATGATTAATCTTGAAGATTTTAATTAATCCAATTTGGTCATTTTTATTTTTAATTTTGTTAAACTCCATGCTTTAAACAGAGGTACACCAGATCGTGGGGTGCTTTAAGGCCCCATCGCCCGCATTTTTTCCCCCACTCACATTATCCACACACCAGTATGCAATTTTACTTAGGAATCATTTTTAGTCGAATATTTCATTTTCCTATATATAGGGATTTCATTGGAATTTGTAGGAAAAATGTGTTTCTAAAATTATTTTTTCTTTTTTGAAAAAAAAAGAACCTTTTAAGTAGTTGATGCTGCTACTTTTGCTCTTTATAGCTCATGTACTCATTGTTAATACAAATTTTTCCCTTTTCTGTTTTATGGTTCTTTATTTGTCATTTTTCTATGCAGGTTTCAGTTTGATCCAGTTTATGGCATCAAGTATCACTAAATCGGTTGTCTAGTATTAAAAATAAAACAGCTGTCCGAAAAAAAAGAATCATAAAATTCGACAAAAGAATGGGATGCGAAATGGAGACAGATCAAACAGAAGACATGGACGTCGTCCTCTCCTCAATGTGGCCCGAAGACATAAACGAAGCCGGTCGACAATTCAACGTCGAACGGCCAGGAGCCGATCAAGACATGTTAGAAGAGGTCACGATAAATAAAGAGCCTAACATCGTCGATTTTAAGCGTCTCATGGAGCTCACAAATTACAGCGACAAGGGTAACTGGCAGTTAGCCAACTTGATCAAAAACTGGGAATATAAACAAGAAAACGCGGTTCGTCTTCTTAGAGAAGAGCTCGACAACCTCAGCAAGCAGCAGCAGGAAGTCGAGCTCAAGAAGTTGGAGATTCTTGAAGAGCATCGGTTCGAACAGGATGGATATGGTGGCGATAAGCGTCCCATTTCTATTCTCGATGAGAATTTGAAGTATTTGTATCAAGATGCCCCGAGGAGGAGGAATGATGTCGTGTTCGAGGATGAGAAGGTGGAGATTGAGGCGGAGTTCGATAGCGTGGTGTATTGGAAGCAACGGGCGGTGCATTTGGAGAAGCTTCTGGAGGCGAGTATCAAAAGAGAGCAAGTGTTGATTGAGAAGTTGCAAGAGAGTATTGAGAATCTCGAGAGGCAATCGTCTCCGGTTGAGGAGTTGTCGCAGGTTTTGAAGAGAGCCGATAATTTCTTGCATTTTGTGCTGCAGAATGCACCGGTTGTTATCGGTCATCAGGTATATTTGCTTCCGTGAGTGTCGTTTTGGTGATAAATGTAACTTGTCCGGTTTACAGGGAGCGTTTGCGAATACTTAAACAAAGTGATTGTCAGCTTTTGGCTGAAAACCAGTAGCTTTTAGTGTTTTCAAGTGTCATGCTTCTGATTTTAGTTTTATATTTCTGATTCTGCTTCTGGTTTGAGTTTACATACAAATAAACCAATTTTACAACTTTTTCAAAGTTTTAGATATATTTGCAAACAATACGAACTTCTGCACTACTGCTACAATAAATCACTTCGTCTAAAAAGCACAAGTTTTTGCAGACAGTCTCATAATATGATGGCTTGACATAACAAGTTAGTGATTTTTCGGTTTAAGATTGACCAATGTTCGGTTTTCTACAGGACAAGGAACTGCGATATCGATTCATCTTTAATCATTTCCCGAGTTTGGGCGAGCAGGTTAGTTTATCCTAAGTCTTAGTACTATCTTAAGATTCACTTTCTTACCAACAATGCTTCTATCAAAGAGAAGTTAAGGACAGTGTCTGTAAACTCTAAAAAAAAGTGATTCTCAGCTTTTATACTTGATGTAAATAGTACTCATGTTTCCAAACCTTTGCTGGTATCATCTGGCACTATCATTCCTCAAAAATAACTGATTTTTACAGGACATCATAGGCAAAACCGATGTCGAAATCTTTTCTGGCGCGGGCGTAAAGGAGTCTCAGGACTTCAAACGAGAGGTTCTCGAACGAGGATTGCCTGCAAAGAGGGAGATCACATTTGAAACAGAGCTGTTTGGTTCCAAAACATTCTTGATTTATGTTGAACCTGTTTTCAGCAAGGCTGGAGAGACCATTGGCGTGAATTACATGGGAATGGAAGTAACTGATCAGGTAAAAACTTAGGGATAAATTACAAAAACCTCCCTAATGTTCCAGTAAATTACAAAAAAATTGATTCCGTCTTACTTTTTCCCATTCATAAGTAAAAAAATTTCAAATACCCCATGATAATTTTAGAAATATTACAATTGCTCCATTAAATTTAAGACAAAATCAAATTTTAGGGGTCTTTTTGTAATTTTGAAACATATTTGGGTTTTTTTTTGTAATTAGCCCAAACCTCAAGGAGATTTATGTGATGATCCCAAAAATTCACTTTACACGGTTCCAATAATTATAGTCAGTTTGTTTTAAGGCATAATTACAAAAACACCCCAAGGTTTGGGCTACTTACAAAAAAAATCGAGAGATGTTTCAAAATTACAAAAAGCCCCCTCATGTTTGATTTTGTCTTCAATTTAAGGGGTCAACTGAATTTTTCTACAAATATCAGGGTGGTTTTTTGAAATACTTTTTGCTTATGAAGGGGGAAGATATAAGTAGAATCAAACCTTAAGGGGTCTTTTGTAATTTTTAAAAATCTCTTGGTTTTTTTGTAATTAGCCCAAACTTCAGGGGGTTTTATATAATTATCCCTTTTTTTAACCTTGGAAATGCATTCATCTTGTGTCGAGTGCGACATTCGTACAGTAGAAACAAATATGATGGGGAAAATTTGTAATTTTGCAAAATAGTTGGGTTTTTTTGTAATTATATTCATAATTGTATTACAGGTCAGAAAGAGAGAAAAGATGGCAAAGCTTAGAGAGGAAATGGCTGTACAAAAAGCAAAGGAGACAGAGCTTAACAAGACAATCCACATAACAGGTTTATTATTCATCTCATGCTTATATGTAATAACCGGAAAACCGGACTAGCTATATCGATCCAAAACGAAACGATCACTCATTCGTAATCTGTATTATGTTTACAGAGGAATCAATGAGAGCAAAACAAATGCTGGCAACCATGTCTCATGAGATAAGATCTCCTCTATCCGGAGTCGTAAGCATGGCGAGATTCTTTCGACCACTCATCTCGATAAAGAACAAAGGCAGCTCTTGAAAGTAATGTTGTCTTCTGGTGATTTGGTTCTTCAACTGATAAACGACATCCTCGATCTTTGAAGGTGGAGTCAGGTGTGTGACATTGAACTTTCTATCTGAGCTAGTTCTTAGGTGTTTCCGATGGCGTTTTCGACACATTTTAATGCATAATGGAATTTTGTTTTGTGTTAATTACAAAAAATACCCTTGACGTTCGATCTAATTACAAATAACTTGCACCTACGGAGAGTATTTGTAAGTTTGAAAGATAACTGAACCTTTTTGTAATTTGACTAAACCTCGGGGTAGTTTTTGTAATTTTCCCAAAGATTTTGGATAAATTGCAAAATTTGTCCCGTACCTATAGATCGTAGTAAATAGGTCTTGTAAACATCACGTTTAGAAAAAAAATTATGTAACAGTATCAACATCTCAATTTTGGTTCGACAAAATGCACGGTTTGCAAAATAGTCCTATAATTGTATGAAATTAGAGGGATTGATTTAAATTTTGGAGTAATTTTTGTTGTCTTTTTAGGAGTTATGAAATTGGAAGCTACTAAATTTAGACCAAGAGAGGTAGTAAAGCATGTTCTTCAGACAGCAGCAGCATCATTACAGAAACTACTAACCTTAGAAGGCAATGTAGCAGATGATGTTCCTGTGGAGGTAAAGAATCTGCTAGATGTTATGTTATCGATCGATACTTAAGCAGACGTCTATGTTTACATGTCGAAAGAAAGCGTATATGATGATATTTTTCGATTTCAGGTTATCGGAGACGTCCTAAGGATTCGACAGATTCTCACCAACTTGGTTAGGTACTTTTTAAAGCTCAAAACTTTCTTGCAATATGCATATAGGGAGTGTTTGTAGTCAGTAAGAAAAGTGCTTCCCAGCTTTTGGCTGAAAAAGGATAATTATAAAAACCTCCGTGAGGTTCGGACTAATTACAAAAAGAACCCAAGATTTTTGAAAATTACAAAAATCATAAGCAAAAGGCATTTCAAAAATCTCTTGAATTTCTAAAAATCTTACAGTTATCCTCTTAAATTTAAGATGAAATCAAACATGAGTTTTTTTGTAATTTTAAAACATGTCTGGGTTTTTTTGTAATTAGGCCAAACCTTAGGGGGTCTTTTGTAATTATCCCTTTTTTCTTGTGTTTCCAAATGTCAACTTTTGCTTTGGACTCTACTTGGAGATGGGTGCCTCATATTTCCGATTCTGCTTCTTGTTTGACTTTTATAAACAAATAAGCACTTTTACAACTTTTTCCCCAAATACTGTAAACTTCTGATTTTATTTGCAAATATCACCAACTTCTGATTTTCAACTACTTTTACTTCTGCTAATAAATCACTTCTAAAAGCAGGAGTCAGATCAATACATGCTGTAATTATATTGCCACCTGAAATTACAGAAAGATTATTAAAAACTGATGTTTTATACAGCAATGCCATCAAGTTTACGCACGAAGGCAAGGTTGGAATAAATCTCTATGTCGTTCAAGAGCCGTCTACGATAGCCAAACAAGGTTCACAGAAACTTGACCGAGATACAACGAAAGAGTTGCCAATGTCTGAGAGCCAAGATGATCAGAATGGTCGGGACGAAAATAGCACTTGTGAAAATCACAAACTTAGCAATGGGGCTCAAGTGGAAGAAGAAAAGGAGACTAATCGGAAAACTGAAGAACAAGTCGTGTGGATTCGATGTGATGTTTATGACACGGGGATTGGAATACCCGGTATTATAATCTTTAAGTCCTTTTTCTTCTAATACATGTTTACGGTCATACGATTATTAGCAGTTACAGGAAAACTAATACGGTGTTTTCTCCCTTTCGAAACAGAGAATGCTATACCGACTCTGTTTAAGAAATACATGCAAGTTGGTGCAGATACTGCTCGAAAGTATGGTGGGACGGGACTAGGCCTTGCGATCTGTAAACAGCTGGTAATTTTCTCGTACCACCTGATACGTTTCGATCGATTCTCTCCTCTTAAAGGTGTTTGATATTTCATGTGTACAGAGTGTTTGCAAAAATCTATGTTTTTAGATGAGACTATAAGTTTAGACAGAGCGTTTGGTGAATAAGTTGTAAAAGCGCTTTTGCATATTTTAAAACAAAACTAAAAGCAGAATCAGAAATTTAAAACACTGTTCCCCTACTTTTAGATTCTGATTAAATTATGTAGAACCAGAAGCGGAACTTGCATTTGAAAACACTGAAAACTACTTTTATTCAGCCAAAAGCTGATAATCACTTTTTTTTAAGTGTTTGCAAACACTCCCACAGACTCATTCGGTATTCATGACTATTGAACATATGAACAGGTTGAGCTAATGGGAGGCCATCTTACCGTATCCAGCGTGGAACATCACGGGTCGACTTTTACATTTGTACTACCGTACAAAGTTTCATCGATCTCCGATAGTTCAGATGATCCCGACGAGCTATCAGATTCGGACCACCAAGACGTCCTAGGTGATGGTAACGACGATGATTTACATTCAGGCGTTTTCGTGTTCCAACCGCGCACTCTGGGTACCTTATTTTCTTCTCAAAGTTCTACGCGAATCCAAAAGCTCACGCCAAACAGTTATGCGTTTAATAAATGTAACGGACTATTACTAGAGGACTCGTTATCGCCTTCTAGTAACATTACGTATAAAGAAACCAGATCAGACGAAGACGCCAACTCAGCAGCTGGTCCTATGGAGACATCATATGAGCTAGAAATTTCAGACAACCTAAGTTCAGCTGAAAAACACGAAAAAAGTGTTCCTAATACCGATCTGGTTGGCCGTTTTCATCCTTATGTTCACCCGAGTAATTCTTTAAGAGCAAAACACAATGTGGATGAAAATTTGGAGACCTGTGTAACATATCAGGGTCAGGCTCAGGCTCAGGCTCGGACGGATGGTATAAGCTCCGAGTGTTCTTCCAGCAATAGTCCTGAAATTCCGAAAGGCGATTTGAAACCGAAGATTCTTCTTGTGGACGATAACAAGATTAATGTGATGGTAACAAAATCAATGATGAAGCAGTTGGGACATAACATAGATGTTGTCCACAATGGAGCAGAAGCTGTCCGTGCGGTTCAATCCAACAATTATCATCTCGTTCTAATGGTACGAATAGTCGAATACAAATAGAATATCTAGAATATGCTGTTCTGTTTAAGTTTTTTTGTTTTTTTACATAAATTACAAAATTATCCCTGAAGTTTAGCCTAATTAAAAAAAAAAACTCAGTTGTCTTTTAAAATTACACACACCTCCTTCATGTTTGTATTTACTATTTGTGAAATGCAAACAAATATCAAGGAGTTATTTGTAATTTTGAAGGATAGTTTTTCCTACTTCTAAAAGTAGTTTTTAGCAATAATTACTAAAAATACCCTCGAGTTTCACTCTAATTTCAAAAAAAGCCTAGCTATCTTTCAAAATTACAAACAAAGTGCACCATCGGGATATTAGTTGAGTTAATACAAACCTCACGGGAGGTGTTTGTAATGTTGAAAGATAACCGGATCCTTTTGTAATTAAGCTAAACCTCGGGGGTAGTTTTTGTAATTATCCTAGTTTTTACATCTGATCCATGATGAGAGTTTACTAATGTTAGAAGCTAATAGACTCTACAAGGTTTTCAGCATAATCTGTCCACTATTGTGTAAGAAGAAACTGAAAAAATGGAAAAACATTTACAGGATGTATGCATGCCAGTGATGGATGGTCTTGAAGCTACAAGATTGATCAGATCATATGAGGAAACTGGCAGTTGGGATGATGCAATCAAAGCTGGAGTCGACATTCAGTTGCCGTCTCCAGATTCTCAGTCGAATTCGCAACTAGAAAAAACACGAAAGAGGATTCCTATTATAGCGGTAAGAATCTCTCAAATGTTTTCTTCTAAATTTGTGCAACATTCAATATGATGTAGCCTGATGCATGATTAGACTACATTGAAAAGCTTATTCATCAAACTTATAAAAAAAGAAAGAATGATTACGAAAGGACCCCAGAGGTTTGGGCTAACTACAAAAAACATCCAGAGATTTTTTGAAAATTACAAAAAAAAAAAACATTGAGGTTTGATTCTGTCTTACATTTTCCCACTTCATAACATAAGTCGTAAAGGTATATTTAAAAAAAAAACCTGATATTACAGTTACCCTTAAAATTTAAGACGAATTCAAACTTGAAAGGTGTTTTGTAATATTAAAAAAAATAGTCTTTTTTGTAAATAGCCCAAACCTCAGGGGGGGAGTTTGTAATTATCCCACGGTCGCTACGAGATATGTGCAATTTTGCCATCCAAGGCCAATCTGCATTTCCCTTCTACAAAATCCAGTGGCCTAAAATTCTGAGTTATTTACTCCTCGCTTTTGTAACTACCCATAAGTTTTATGAAAGAACTTCTTGTCGAATGCGGCTAAATTTCATTTTCTTATACGGCCAAAAAAATAGCATGTATTCTAATATTTAGGGATAATTACAAAAACACCCCTAAGGTTTTGGCTAATTACAAAAAACCCAAAGATGTTTCACAATTACAAAAAAAAACCTCAAGTTTGATTATTGACTAAAATTTAAGGGGGTAGTTGTAATATTTTTATAAACATTAGGGGTTTTTTGAAATGTTTTTTGTTTGTAAAAGGGAAAATGTAAGATGAAATCAAACCTTAAGGGATTTTTTGTAATTTTCAAAAATCTCTCGGTGTTTTTGTAATTAGCCTGAACCTCAGGGGTGTTCTTGTAATTATCCCTAATATTTTATGTTCATTGTTCCTCCTGATTTTGTACTGCTTGTACCTTTAACGAAATTTAAGTTGATATACTTTTTTTTTTTGCAGATGACAGCAAATGCATTATCAGAAAGTGCAGATGAATGTTATGCAAATGGGATGGACTCATTTGTATCAAAGCCAATTACTTTTCAAAACATGAAACAATGTCTACAACAATATCTACCATAAAAATGCATGCATCTTTTGTACAGAAGAAAAAGAAAATTATGGATGAGTTAGGAAAGTTTTGACATCTATTGTATAGTATAGCCTCTTGTTTTTTCTGAGTCTCCCACATTAGTGCTTCTAATGTTTTAGTATTTGTACAGTAGCATCTTCTTCTTAGGTACTGTGTTCTTGTGTTGTCTCTCTAACTGTGGTGTTATACGGTTCCTGTTTGCGTATAAATACAAGATAATGGTTTCTTGCAATTTGTGTATATGATAGAAATGTAAAAGTTCTAGTATGTTTGGTGAGATGAAATTATAGGTGAAGCATCAAATGCCCTTCTAAGAGCAGGGGTGGATTAATCCCTTGACTCGATACGAACCCGACCTGAAATTACTGAGAGAAACACGAATTTGACACGTAGTTGCCAATTTTATCTAAAACGTAGTTGTATTATCTTTTTACTTAATTTTTTTATGCATTTTGAGCATAACTTGAACTCAAACATGAACCCGATTCGATGACCAAAATTGACACCTCTATCTAAGACTGTAGGGGTGAGCAAATGACCATCTCGGTGCAAAACCGAACCGACCACAAAAAACCGAAAATCGAATTTATTTTTTCTCAAACCGGAACCGAACCGCAATGCTAGAAAAACCGAACCGAACCAAATCGGTTTGAGCTTTATTTTGAGCCTTTAATTTTTTTGATAAATATACATTATTTATTTGACAATTTAACCATAAAATAAATTTAAAAAATGAAATAATAATATAAAAATATAAATTAATATATTCGGTTCGATTTTTTGGTTTGAGCTTTATTTTGAGCCTTTATTTTTTTGATAAATATATATTATTTATTTGACAATTTAACCATAAAATAAATTTAAAAAATGAAATAATAATATAAAAAAATATAAATTAATATATTCGGTTCGGTTCGGTGCAAACCGACATTTTATGGACCAAACCGAACCAAACCAAAATTTTAATTCGGTTTATTAGATTCAAAACCGAACCAAACCGTTTAACCCAAAAAAAAGAAACGAACCGAACCAAACCAAACCAAACCATATGTTCGGTTCGATTTTTCGGTTCCTATTCGATTTTATTCACCCCTATCTAAGAGGGTGTTTGACAGAGTTTATAAGCTCTTCGAAATATCTTACAAGAGCTTAAAATTTGTTTGGTAATTTTTTTTAAATAGATTATTGGATTTTAAAAGAACTGTTTATGTGCTTATAAGCTGTTTTTAAGAAAAAAACAAGTAGATCCTACCTTTTTTTTCCTTTAAAAAACGTATCTTATTTCAACAAATCCCTTTAATTTTGATTGTTTTAATTACAAAACTGGCATTATTAATGTCTTAAAAGTTCCACCATCTTATTTTATTCAAACACTTCAACAAATTTTATTCAAACACTTCAACAAGTTATTTTGAGATAAAGATCCATTTATATGGCCGAACGAAGTTCAATTAATTAAACTATCCAAATATGTCCCTACTGGTACATATATGGATAGTCACACACAATTAAACAAAACAGCAACTTAATAAAATTTCAGAAGCAGGCAGATAAAAGTCCAATTGGTTAAAGAACTGTTATTTCTAGTTCTTGAAAGTAAATTATCTGCACCATTACATAAAGTACATAAAATACACTGCATATTCACCTCAATAAGGGACTCTATTGTGGCCCTAGGGATTGTCCAGGCAAAATTGAGTTTTAGCTGTGAAAGGAAAAAAAAATAAACTCAAATTCAGGGTATAAAATAACCAAGTCATTGAAAAAGCACCCCCGTACTCCGAACCATAAATCCAATTTATCAATTACAACCTAGTTGTTAAGGGCTTCAAGTTGTTTTCTCAAATCTTCAAGATCATCGATATCGGTAGAAATTTCCTCCGAAACAGATGGCTTCTGAAATTCATCTGCACTTGGAAGCTCATGGACAAGGCCTTCTGGCAGAACACCTAAAGTAAATGTTTTATGACAAAATAAATAAGTCAATTTGATGTTTTTTTTTTGAAGTCTTAACATAATTCTAAGAAAATATACGAAATTACGAAGAGACTACTCTGAAGAATTGGAGTAGAAAAAGTCCATCAATATGAAAAATGCTAGGTTTTGGCTTGATTAATTCGATTTTTCACCACATTTTTTTAAGGTGTGCAATATGGCAATGAAGGCCATAAAAATTGGAAAAGACAATATAAATTTACAGCATAAAAGAAAAGATAATGACCTGAACTGCTGCCATTTGGGCCTTGTACGTCACTATCATCAACAACACTGAACCACAATAAAGATAATAATAGAAGTCATTAGAACCCGACAAAGAGAAGGAAAAATCAGGTTACATGTTGTAAGGAGGACCTAGCAATCACCTTATACTCCATTCGTTATCTTCATGGAGGCACTCGGGTTCTACTAATTCTTCAGCCTCCATCTTGGCTCTAGCAGCAGCATCCCTGGCCGGTTTTGCAAGAATGTATTCTTTCTGCACCATGGCATATAATACAAATTTTTTAAAAAGAGAAGCTAAAATGCATATTTGAAAAACTAACTTTTGAAAAGGCTCCACCCGGCTTGTTTACCTGTCTTTCCAAACAGGCAGCATTAGAACATTGTGGGTTTGGCTTCATTTCCATTGTTGGGAAGAAATCTTTGAGGGCATTGTAACCCTAAATCAAGAAACACTTATAAAGCACCAACAAAAACAGCGACGAGAAATTACATTATGGACAAGCAGATGCAGCAATTTTCCTTCAAATATTAGGATACATGTAGGGGATGTGCAGATATATATTGCACAGAAAAATAAATACATGATGCGTGTATGTCACGATGCCATTTTACTTGCTGTTTTTCATCTTACTTCTTTAATTATTCCTGAGGTTCACTTATGTCGTGAATGAATCTTATATCTACTGCTTGAAGGTTAGGTACTTAGGTTGCACTAGTAGATCTGTAACTTAAAAAGTAGATAAAATAATTCCTACTGTAAAAAGAGAGTTAAGTACTTCCTGGTGTAGATTATTAATTTTTTCCGAAATTATTGCAAAAACAATACATCCAACTAGCCTGTTTGATCAAAACTAGTGTCAAAGAAGTGCCCAAAGGATGCCACAAATATCAATAATTAACATCCGGTACTACAAATATTCAAAGGAATTTTCAACCCTTACTAGACCGCATGCCGCATAGACAGAGCGAAGTGTGTACAAGTGTGCATGTGTCTCTCAGTATGTGTGTGATTGAGAGAGAGAAAGAGAGGAGCTATTTCAAGACTTACCAAATAGGGTGTGACACTTCCAAACTTCAGCAAGTATTTAAGAGTGTTTTGAACAAGAAGCCCGGCAACAACTCCCTTCAAGTCAAATTAAATAGGAATAAAACAGCAGTAAAGGAGAGGGACATTGGAAGAGGTAAAATATGGTTTGAGGAAATAAATGCTTACCATTGTAGTTGGCAAAGATGCAGCACAAACACCTTCACGCTTTAGTGTACGTTCATCAACCCCTGATGCTACAACCTAAGAGAGAAATTTTCAATAATCAGAGCACAGGCATGCAACAGTGTACAGACAGCATTCAGAGACGAACAAAATAAATGTTCTTGGCCAATAAAAATCTGGATATTTGGCAAATTTTGATGCATTATAGTCTTAGCACAGCATACAACTATCAGCAGTCAGGCTGGATTAAATGCTTCGGCAAAAAGACTGGCAACGAGAAGATCTATACTTATTTTAATTTCCCAGAATTCTACAATTAAAATTTCAAATTTGAAGGTCATGATTTTTCAATTAGTACACATACCAAGGGAGGTGCACATGCAAAACATGCAGTTTCACCAGGAACCAACAACTGTATATGACCAGAAACAGCATTCTCAGATACACCTGCACAAAATGATTCTCATATAATTCCATGTATAGGTTAGCATAACAATAATTTTAACCTAATCTTTTTCATGCAGGCCCCACTCAAACACACTGCTCTTTGATGTTATAAACAGGCAAAAATAATGGAATCAGCTTTAGTAATGCCTTCACTTTGAAAGTATGATGATGTATTTTCACGAAAACATGGATAGGTGTAGTGGCCTTGGCTCCTTGAAAAATTCATACCATATTCATGTCATGATCTTTTAAGCTTGTTATGTCTTACTTTCTAACTCAAAATTGAAAACAGAACATGCTCCAACTTCTGAAAGTTTAGAGGTCGCATAAGGTACTTGAATTTCTTAGCTCACTGTTGTATTTCATTTCATCAACAAATATATTATCCAATTTACTTGATACAGAAAAGATGCTTAATAAACCAAGCAGTCACAGATAAACCATGTGATCATGGGAATAAATTTCTAAACAGCTCAAGCTACATACAATTACAAAATCAGCTTGGGGTGGAACTTATAGAAGTCGATGAAAACATAACTCTGGACCTACAATATCTGTGAAAATCACTGCAAACACTTGTCACTGAAGACTAAATTGAAACAAGAATATCCATCTGCTCAACGTAGTCGGTCGTCAGGAAGTAGTGAAAAGCGATGCAGTATGTACCAGAATACTAACATAACTTTAGTCTATTTAGACTCTATTTTGCTTATTAGGGGAATATAATGTTATGCTTTTTGTTATTATCCAAATGTGAATATATGGTCTCAATTGTGCATTGCATAACCAAAAAAGCTGTCACCATAATAGAAATTGAAGACCTTTTCCATGTAAACAAGCAACACAAATTATAAAAAAAAAAAAAACAGACGGCGAAGAAGAAGAAGAAGAAAATTAAAAAGAAAACAAGTAAAACATATATCTTAAGCAAGATACCAAGTCACGATTAGTCTTTCACTAGATCAAGGCCATATCCAACAAAACTACCCACTTGGTCACTCCCATACTATTATCTCCACTAATATAATGCTTGAACAAGAGAATTGATTTACAAATTCAAATAAAACCAGTTCTTGCAGAAATCTAAATTGACAGCAGCAATAGCGTATTATTACCAGACTCCATCCATGTTTGGCTCAACTCGTTGCAAGCCTGCACACATAACCACATTATTAGATTATGACAGCACAGAAACAGCATATTTGATCTTCCCAATTCAGTTGAACCATTCTCATCTCTATCTAGATTACAAAATGACAAGGTATTTAACCAAAGACATGGGCAATAAATATAAAGTTTTTGATAGTATGATCTTTGCTCTAACCTGATTTACCACCATCCTTGCTTCATAATTATCTACACAGCTCAAAACAAGATCAACTCCAATACCTTCTTTATCTGGACGAAATGATTTATTTTTAAGACTTGACATAAAGGTCTCAAATCCTTGTATTGTTGTGATATTCAATGTGTAGCTCTGAGGAAAAAGAATCAACTAATCAACACCACAGAAGACATAGAAAACAACAATACATTTTGTACCGTGTGTATTGAACACCAGGGAAAGTTGAAAGAGAATAGTGGAAGAGCACAATTTATGACTGTTACTACTTTACCTCTAGCACAACATCAGGGTTTAATTCCGAGAGAGTTTGGACCGCAGCATCTGTCTTAGTCATGCCAGCCTTGAGAGGAAAAAGGAATGTCATTATATTGTGCATGAGAAGGAGAAAAGACAAACGGAGAGTGAGAAATTATGTTTATAGTGTTCAAATTCGACAATATCTATAAGGCACCTGCTCTGGACGGAAAAAAAGCCTATTCATGTTAGCTAACTCCACTTTATCATAGTCATACAACAGAAGACGACCGATGCCACACCTTGTCAGCATCTCAGCTGCCACACTGCCAACACCACCTATACCCTGTACAGAAAACATAATACATTAGCACCAGTGTAGATCCCTGATCCTGTACTATCACAGTATCACCAACATACATATAACTGCACAAATTGCACATAAATTCAGAGAGACAGCCTAACAATAGCACCATTGCTTTGATTGAATACAGAAAATTATGAATCACGAAGCTGAAAAGAAATGACCCTGAATAACATAATTAGTTGGAAGACAAGTCAGACCTTCAAGGAAGCTGAAACAGCACAACTGTTTTTGTGACAAGTTACAAGTAATAGTTGTGATTCATACAGCATCAGAACAGGGCACAAATCTTATAAAAGTGATAACTAACATTCATAAATTTGTTTATTGTGAAGACAACTATAAGGCAATAATTTTGAAAAGAACAGCTACTTCTAAAGAGAGAAGTTAAATACAGACAACTATGGCTACTGAAAATTCTCGAATTCTTTCATAGTTGTCCACGATACCCATCCTTTGAAGCGCCATAAGTCTACTGTAAGGGTTGCTATCAACCACCTCAGCGCTCATATCCTGCATTGTAGTATAACAAATGTCAATGTCTAGAACCATCCAGTAATTAGTGACAGAATAAGCAAAAAAATTCTAATAACCTTAATTCTGGAACGCTGCATGTTTGTCAACTTTTCTGCTGTAGAAAGATGCTCAACACGTGATCGCATCTACAAGCAGTAAACAGATTCAATTATTTTCTAGCTTCTTCCGGCAAAATTCCCTCAATCAGATAAAGAAAAGAAACAAGAAAAGATAAAGAAATAGAAAGAGGAAGCAGCTTAGTTGATTTCAAACTTAAGAACAAGAGTAAATATTCAGCTACAGAAATATTGTTAGACAGATATCTCAAAATTTGTGAAATTTGGATGTATCAAAATCGATTGGGTAAAATTCGTTGAGAACTATTGACAAAGACAACTTAAACCTGTTATTAAATAAATGGTGGAAAAAATATAAGCTAACAAAAATAAGTAGCTAATGTTTTAACGTTGTACCACCTTTTCTTTTGTTCAAGTTTCCTGTTTCTACTCATATAATCAGCTTTCAAGTAGATAAACTATTTCCTCACATTCTTATAATACTTTCCTAATTTAAAATTTCCAAGCTATCTTCACATAACATATCCAATATCAAGAACCATTACATTTATTTAAATCAAATCGGATCCCAGTTATTTCCAGATTATCTTCATCAATTATCTAACATTCCAACTTCTAAAAACATTAACAAAACAATGTCAAACACTCCCAGTCTCCCACTATCCTTCATCCGTACTAATTAACAGAAGATTTCACCAAAAAATGTTCCTCAAATCCGATGCCAGTCCCCAATTAAACGTCACCAAAAGCATCATTCAATAACCACAACCATGGACCAAATTAGCAATGTGTCATAATAACATTATAAATTTATGCACGAATCAGGGGTACCTTATCAAGTAACTCTTGATGAGAGGGATCACGCAAAGAATCCTTGAGACTATGAAGATCACTCAGCAAACCTTTGAGTTCCGCCTCCATTTGACCAGGATTAGACCCCCCCTCGCTGAGAAAACGCTCTTCGGATGGAATTGAAACGTTTCCAACTCGCAAATGGGGTAATCAACCCCAAGTTTGCTTGCTTCAAAGAGGGAAATTCTTATTGAATTGCGATCCGGGAGCTAAATTTGAGGTATTTCCACACAGAAAATTTGGAGTCTGATTATAAAATTGGGAATGGGTTTATGGGCCGGTCTTTAAGTTTTGCAGTCGCTATGATGAACCGGGAGCCGGTCTGTTACGTATTTTAGGATTCAAGAGCGAATGAGCATTTGCCACATCATCTTTTTAAAATAAAATGTGCATAAGAAAGTAAATTATTCCAGATGAAGTAAATCATTAGATTTTTCTAATAATTTTTAAAGTATATCATTGCATTTTATTTCTATAGGAAGTTCTCATTCCCATATTTCTCAGATATATTTACCAAAGTTGCCTTGGAAAATAAATTATTCCTTTTCAATTTTTTCAATTCAAAGTCAAACCATTACAAAGTCATTTTCAACATTTATGTACCCATATTTTCCAATAATGGGTAATTGCTAATTCTGTAGCAATTTGAGCCCGGCTCAGTGGGCTAGCATGTCCTACCTGACCATAAGGCTGGTTGAACCCAAATTTAGAGTCACGAAAAGGATTGGACCTCATTAATATGGTCTAATAAATCTGATTGGTTCGATTAACCTGAAACAAAATACACTATATTAGTCAGAGTGGGTCCTGAAAATATTGACTCAAAGGACCCAGTCTAGCTCAACACGACTTTGTTCCCAAGCCCGACTAAACAGTATAGGTCGGCCCATCGTTGTCTAATTGCCAGCTCTAAATTTCTGCACCTACAATTAAACCCAAATACCAACAAAATAACTCAACTCAAAGAGGGCTCATGGGCCAAGCATTTGCTGTGAATTTGAAGGAGGCAATGATACCTTAGGTAGGATTAAGTCAGTATCAAGGTATCTCTGTTGTCCTTCTTTTCTTTACATTGGTAGGAGTCTGCTGCCCACTGAGTCTGGTTTCTTAGTCTGTTGAGTGTGATGCTGTTGCGTGGTGTTCACCTGATAGATTAGCTACATAGTTTCTGTTTTATGCTTACAACTTGTAGTTGCTGTCATCATGTGTTTTGGTGATGTGTTTTGTCTCATTTTTTGCTTTTAGACATCTCTATTAGGGATGTTTCTCTAGTTCCTGTTGGATTCTCTTTTGTATCCAAGTGGAACTCGATCTTCGGATCGCCCGTTTGTAATTTCACTGAGTTTTAATATATCTCTTTCGTTTCGAAAAAAAAAAAACAAAGAGGGCCCATGAATTGTGATCTCTGCCAGTCTATTGGTCTATACTCTATACAATTCCATTTGGGCCTATGAATGGGACTCTCAGTCTTAGTCCATAATCGTGTAAGTCATCCTTAATTAAAAATCATATCATATTGTTAAAATGATCAATTAAATCGTAACTTTTCGATCAATCACAAATCTAAACACAAAGTTTCCAATAATTACGTCAAAATTTCGAGCTGTGTTAACTTTAATGTTTCAGAATCATTTTACTATATTTTTACACTTGAAGTCATTGAAATTAAAAAATTATAAGCTTAAGTCGTTTTCTAAATGCTAGTCCAGGGGCAAACTGTTTTTTCCCCTTAATTTAATCACAAAAGTTTAAGTACTTTCAAGTTTCAACTATATTTGAAGTATGAAGTTGTCGCGGTTGTTTTCATAATATCAAACAATCTAGGGACTAGAAAAGTATTTCTAATCTAATCCCAACAACTTTTCAAATAAAACTATTTCTTTTTTTGTTTTTGCCAAAACATTAAATAGATAACATAATCTGTAAGTGCAACCCTCTAGAGGTGAAGCAAATGATAGTTTTTGCCCCATGGACACATACGAATTGGTAAGTGACAATGTGATTGGGGTGAAAACACTCCAACGTTGTGGGTGATGAATTCAGTAGTGACGGTTTTTATTGAAATATTGTAAGGGTTGTTGATGGATTTGATTCAGACGTTCCGCTGGTTCATTTCATTTCTGTGACTACCACTCATACATATCTCTCGATTTACAACATATATGACCAAGAGACCTCTGTTACAAGTGAGGATTTTTGCCTTCGGACTTTCTCTCATCAAAGCAAATGATTGTTTCTATATGCCATATGGTGCCTAAGATTTGGTGCCTCCTTATCTTATGTTAAAAAAATAGAGAGAGAAAAGGAAGAAGAATTTTATAGTGCTGCATGTCACATATATTCACCCTTGTTGAGGAACATGATGTGCCCCCATATATCTCTATATTGTGATTTCTGACATAAGATTCTCATACCATTTGGTTTTTTATTTTGTAAATAAATTTGCACCCAAACTTTTTAATAACAGACATATTTGGCCCAAATCTACTTGCCTTCATTCAAACAACTCATTTATTTTAATTTTTTTTATAATTAGATACGATCTTATTATTCTCATCCTAAGCTAAATAAATTCATTTATTCTAAAAAGTACATATAGACAGCATCAACATTTTATCACAAGTTATCCACAATTGGTCCATACGTATATAACACTGGGCCATATAAATCCCTATGCAAAATGAGATTGCACTTTTTTTATATTATAACAAAATCGAGGTTCTATTAATGCTGAAATTTATTCGGAATTTAATTTGATTTTAAAAGTGCAAGGGGAAGCAAAAACCTCAAACATACAACGTTACTTTCCAACAAATGTTTTATTTATTAAATTGAAAATCAATTCAAATAATATAGATTAAAAAATTTAAATTATAACAAATGAATACACGACAATTCTACTCCGCGCATATATTATTTTCGTGAAACCATGTGAAAACTAAAAAGAAAAATGTAATTACTTTCTGATAAAAGAAAATGAAATTCCTGGTATTATTATTATTATTATTATTATTATTATTATTATTGATGATTATAATTAGTGGATAAAAAGTAGGGGATTTAAATTAGTGGAAAGTGATGAAATATTTGGGCCCTAGAAATGATACACTAGGGATGGCAATATGGACCTGACACGGCCTGGCCCGACCTGACCCGTGGTGTTTGGGGCGGGGCGGACCTGGCCCGTTCGAGGACTACCCGCCCTGAGACAGGCGGGCATGAGTCCAGGTATTGTAATTGCCCCCCCGCCCCGCCCGCCCGCCGCCGCCCGCCTGAGTGGATATATATACATTAATATTATTATTATATGATATTATAATAATAAAAAAATACATTTAGCTTTCACAAAAAAATACATTTACAATAATACATTATAGAATATTATAAAAATATATTTAAATTTCACAAAAAAAATACACTTTGTTAAATTAATTTTAACCTCAAAAATTCAAAACGGGGTTGGGCGGACCCCCCCCGCACAGGGCGGGCACGGGGCAGCCATTTTGGACCCGTGGCAGGGCACGGGGCGGGGCGGGGCGCGAGGTAACTAGCACGGGGCGGGTCCGGGTATTCAATTACCCGCCCCGCCCCATTGCCATCCCTATGATACACTTTATCTGGATATGGTTTGAGGGATCCAATTAATCCAAGACAGTGCCTGTCATTTCACTTGTTGTGCGGCCATTTTAAATATTTTATGTCGCTTTTATTTTTGTGTAAACATATATTTATGGCAATAGCATAAATGCTCTTAATAGAGAGGGCCGGGAATGAAAAGATTGGGGCCTGCACGGCGGAGACGGGCCGCGCAAAAACATCAACGGGTGGCGCCGTGGCGGTGGGCTGGTGGTGCTCTGTCGGTTGCTAGCAGCCATTGTCTCATGGTCAAGTAATTAGCGATGAAAAAAGTATAATTTGTAACAAGCTCTAGTCGAGCTGATAACGTATCAAACTCGAGTGATTTGATATTTTTACTTATATTTTAGTATTTTTGTACTTATAGAATTAAGTCAAATTCGACCTGTGTTTTGCATCTCAATGAATGAAAAAGTTGTTCAATCTTAGTTTATGTAATTGAATCGAATCTAACAAGTTTTTAATGATAGATCTCAAGTTGAATCTGTGTTCTAGAAAAACGCTAGGCGCTAGTTAGGCGACAGACTGTAGCGTAGCGCCTAAATGTAGCCTGAGCAAGGTTAGACGAGACCTGGGTAGGGTTAGGAGAGCCTAATCAGAAGAATAGCGTAGACGGACAATAGGGGCCTAAAGACATAGACAAAGACTAATCGGGGTTAGGCGAAGATTTTTAGAACGGTGTGTCGCACTCGGATATCAAACTAATTAATTTGTTAGCTCTAAAACCAATGTGAGAGAATCCTTTTTCTTTCTTTTTATTTGTTTATTGGTTGGAGGGGATGGGGTTAAGAGGTAAGATACATTGGAATGATTAAAAGTTAAAAATTACCCTTGTGTCTCATTTCACTTTTGACCTCATTTCACTTTTGACTATCATTGATCAACTAGCTCATTGAATTTTGACTTTGTATTATAAATATAGGCATGCATGTACCTTTGGTGATCCCGATTCCTAATATTATGTGAATGTGGATTGGGATATTATCTATTATTTGAAATAAGTACTTTGTTTTTTTTTTTTATAACTCACCTGCGCTACGATCGACTACGCCCGGCGACAAATGAGCTACGGCTCATCATTCGCCACCAAGGTAAATCATGGATGTGCACGATCGACCAGTTGTTACGACGGTCGTTGACGTACAACCAGATCCTCCTGTAAAGAGAACAATTATGTTCGACCCCAATCTACTAATAACAATCTCTCCCGAATCGAACCCACACGGATGTTATTCAAGATGAGTTCCCACCAAATCTTCACCACCGCATATGCCCTTGGGAGAGCAATTTGATGGAGAAGGATATGAACCCTCGACCTCCACTCCACAAACAATTTGATGGGGCGAGGATTTATGATTTAAACCCTCGACCTCCATCCCACAATGTGGTGGCGAGAAGTTAGCGCTGCCCACCGATTGAAATAAGTACTTTGTTAAATTGTTTCCAACTTGAAAGAGTGAGATATTTCAAAGAATTTTTCAATTTTTTATACATATAATATTATATATATACATATGTGTTCATCGTCGCCTCCAATTGGCCACATGTGAAATATAGGCAAAAGGTACCGCAAACATATTATATACATTTTTTTGCTATTTTTCATCGAGCAGATAAAATTAAAATATTTCTTAAATTTTCAACACACATTATATAATACTTACCAACTCTCAATTTAATAATTTATTAACAATAACTACTAATTGATTCACCACGTTAACATGTAGACGATACATAAACTAACAAGACAAGGGCATTCTATGGTTCATAAAAAAAGTTAAAAAATAAATAAAAGATTTCGTCGCATTCCCAAACCAAAAAAAAAAAAGATATTTAATCGCCCGCAAAATAGAGAAATTATACTAGTACATATTCGTAATTTTGCATGAGGACAATGAGATAAAATCATAAAGCAAATGATGAATTGATAACAAAGCCAATAAATTTGCTGCTAACTTTACCCACAATTCTATTCTTTATTCAATCCCATCCTTAATGATTATGCCCTCTTTCATGATGCACACACTTCTAATCACACTGATTAATCTTGAGTGGGTTCTCCCTGTAGCTGGGACTGTGGATTCCTTTTGCCATAATCACACACACCCATGCGGGTGTGTGCGTGTGCTGGATTTGTGATTTGCATAAATATTCCTTACTAGTAGTCTAGTTGGGGGACTTGGAATATTTAGTTAACACTTTTACGGATTAAATTCATTTGATTCCTTTTGTTTTATTATTTTTTTAGATGTATCTCAAATGTGTATAGATATCAAATGGTCTGGTCCGGCCAGGCCCAGTGCCTGTCCGTCGGGCTAGATGAAGTAATCATGTCAAGTCAGATCAGTGTCAAACAGTAATCGAACCTCTAATTTAAGAGCTCATACCTGGCCAGAGCATAAAAGTGCTATGAAAAACCCGGGCCAATCCAGTTTTTCGGGCCTGTTGGTTGGGCTTTTGAGACCCAATATTTTCGGGGTCGGAATATTAGAGCCCGACCTAGTGCTTTTACTTGGTCGGGCCAAAATTGACACTTACAAATGTGTATGACTTTGACATAAATTTTGTGTTCTAAAATAGAATAAAATATTAAATTAAACCAGAACAAAAGGACCAAACTCAGTGTGATTCGAATACCTTATATTCTCTCAACTGATAAAGAATGTTATATTTAGGCCATTTTCAAAAGAAATGACAGATGATTCGGATAATTTGGTTGGCATGTGAATTTATTAAAACACATGACGAATCCAAGTAACATATTTATGTGAATTTATGTGGGCGAGCACCTAATATTCATATTCTAAGTTCACTTATTGTAATTTAATCATATGCCTAAATTGAATTATAATTATCATGTGATCGATCTGATTATTTTATAAATAAAAAAAGGTGTACATGTACCGAAAGTTTGTTTTGTTCTAGGAATGAAAATTTAAAATTTCTTTTACATCACAATTTTTCCTCTCTTCATATTACAACACCCAATTTTTTTTTTTTTTTGAGTAATTGAATGTAATTGAAATGTGATTAATTGAATGTACGTACGTAATTAATTTAATTTGTGGAAGGATTTTACATGACCAATCGATCCACAATCACTCATATTTTTATTATTTTTCTTAGTATATAAGAAATAGATTGTTTTATTTATTGAAGAAACAATTGAATACCAATACCAGGGACGGATCTAGAAATATTTTAAAGTGGGTGCACAAAAATAAAAATAATTAATGGGGCACAAAATAAATACAATCACCCTAAAGTTCCGAAATTTTCTTTATGAGTTCTTTCTTATTTTTTGTGAAAGGGGCAGACAATTGAGAGGGATAAACTCTTTCTAACCTCTTTTTTTACATGCGGGAAAAATAGAAGGGAACATATCTTGCATTTCACACGAGATCAATTGAGCCAATCACACTCCGATGTTGACAACACAAACCTATATTATTGAAGTGTAAGGTTGATTCCACTTTTTTATAACTTAATTGAAATATATATATAGCTTTTAAAACTAAATAGTAAAAAAAAATAGTGTCCATCCGTCTATGCCAATGCCACTATCCAAAAAAAAAAGATATCTACGAAAAGAAAATTGTAGTTAAGTATTAAGATAATTGTATAATATAAATAAAATCGTTGTATGTAAATATTTACCAACCAAATCTAAAAATATTGGTAAATACCTACAATAATTTTGTCTGTAAATTCAAAAATTGATGGTGATTTGTCACTAATTGGTCGATACAATTTGGAAAAAAATTTAATATTTTTTATTATGTCAATATTCTATAGGTAACTGTAAAATTTAACAACAAAATTATTGTCAGGTAAAACTGGAAGTTTTTTGTAGTGATCATTAATAATACTTAATAACAAATAATTAAAGTTACACGACTTCTTGCTCTTTAATATAAAAAACAATATATATTTTACACGATGAAAATTAGGCAGCAAAACAGCAGAACCTAATTATTTAGGCCACGACATTTAATTCCTACTCACATTTAGTTTTCTTTCAAATCGAATAATAATGTAACACTACTAAACTTATAAGCATACTAAAAAAAATTCCTATGAATGTACAACATAAATGATATTGGGAGTTTTGATATTTAATTAACTTATTTGGAGCATGAATTGATTTGTATTCATTTATTTATATTTTTAGTAAAAATGTATCACTTTTTAAACCAAAAGATCACTTTTCACGCTAAAAGATCACTCATCGCACCGTCTACTGCCTTACACGAAGTTTTTGTCTTTATTTATTATGTGATTGATTTGAGTTTGATAAAATCATCATACAAAAAATTCTCCGCAACCAATATTGTGAGTTTTACCCTGTGAATATTTCACATTTTTAGAAGAGTTTGCTTCAATTTCAACTAAATACAATTAAATTTGCTATAAATTAAATTAAGTGCCATTCAAATGTTTAATTCAATTTAATCTTCCTTTCTCCATTCCCACTTATGTCACCAGTTCTTGACTGTTTATGTCTATAAATCTATATATTAAAAACAAAACCTTTTCATTTTAATGTTATTAATAATTTACTATATAACTTTTAATAGTATTATTACTTTAAAATTTAGGTTTACAATATTTTAAAAATATAAAGAAAAAATTTAATATGTGTATCTACATAGTCTAAAATTAAACGAGTTCGGTTGTGAAATCTCAAAAATATTGATGTCAATGAGTCTAGGCTTTAACAGTATAAATAGGTCTGAGTCTGGGTCCGTGTATTTGAACTGACTCATTTAAATTTTATATATTTTTTTAATATTTATACTTTTTCCATTAGAAATATTTTTTCTATATTTTATAAATCATTAAACAAATCTAAAGTGTCTATCCATTGGGTCTGGTTCTGGGTATACTTGGGTTTGGGTCTCTACCAGGGACATAGCTAAGGGAGGCCCCCAAATTTTTTTTGTTCCGTTTTTTTATGGAAAAAAATAAAAAAAAATTATATATATTTTTTGAAGGAGAAAAAATTTTGGGCTAGAGGTAACTATCGGGGCTGGCTACGCCCATGGTCTCCACTCAAACTCGACTAGAGTGTCAAATGGATCGGGCCAATGCTGACCCGCCGGGCCAATGGGAAAATTGAGCTAGGTCTAGCCAAGATTCCATCGAGCACTATTTTTTCAGGCCCAACCCTGACGGATTGGCCCGACTGCTCGGCCCAACATTTCGGGCCTAATGGGTCGAGTCAAATAGGTACAACTCTTTTAAGACTTACAAAATTTTAACTCCGCCCGATTGGGTCAGCCTATCAGACCAATCTTATTTTGATAGCTCTACACCCGCCAAATTGACATCCCTACTTTAAAACATTTACAAATCGGATCCTAAATCCAAACAACCCGACCCATCCCCCATCCCTATCCCTGTCTATAAATACCCCACGATCACCCCTTCCTCTAAACCCAAACACCAATCTATTTCCTCTCCACCATTTCCACTGTCCACTCCAAACATTCCTAAGACAAATTCAAAAAATCACAAAAAAAAAAAAAAATCAAACCAACCAACCAACCAAAAAATGAGAACCAGTGCCACTTTATTCCACTCCTCTCCAGTTTCAAAAACGACAACCATCACCGCCGCCACCACCCCAATAGAGACGTTCTCGCCGCCGGCCACCATCCACCGCTCGACGTGGCAGTCTCCGGTGCCGTACCTCTTCGGAGGCCTGGCGGCGATGCTGGGCCTAATAGCATTCGCCCTCCTCATCCTCGCCTGCTCCTACTGGAAGCTCTCCGGCCGAGTTCACGGCGGAGACGATGGCGGCGGCGACGCCGAGAAAGGCGATGGCGGCCCAGACACCAAAACGTCGACGTTTTTTGAGGAGAAGTTTTTGGTAATTATGGCTGGTGAAGTAAAGCCCACTTTCTTGGCCACCCCAACTTCGAGCAGAGCTTCTTCTTTTACAGATGAAAAAAATAACAGTAAAAAAAACAGAGACAACAAATTAGAAAATGAGAAGCCCAAAAATCAGAATGGTTCAGATGTAACAACCCATGAAAATGGAGAAACATCTCAACAATCCCAATTCAACCAACAAATTATTTAATCTCTTTTTTGGATTTTCTTTTTTTGGGGTTCAATTTTGTGATGAGGGGAGATGTAAAGTTTTGTGCTGAGATGAAAATTTGAAATAGTTCAATTGGGTCCTCTTTCTTTTTTTTTTTTTTCGAACTAGAGTTTTTTATTAGAACAACTCAAAACTGGAATTACAACTATAAATATAGCCAACGGGCTAAGAGTCGATTTGACTAAATAAAAGCCAAACGGGGAATTGACAAGACCAATTCAGATCTACTCCACAAACATAAAACTTCACACCCAAAACTAAGAACACTCCTACGCTGGGAGACTTCAGCATTCCTTAATGAAGACGGTAAAACACTAAAGAACAAAAATCGGGCACGAGCAACCACTACATACTACAGAACAGATAAATCTGATCCGCCTAAGAATAGTTCAATTGGGTCTAAGAACATTAATTATTGGATAATTACAAAAACTACCCTGAAATTTTAGTCTGAGTATTAAAAGATAACTGATTATTTGCAATTTGGCTAAAATTCAGGGTAGTTTTTTGTAATTAGCCATTGATTATTTATTTGTTCACAGCTGTTGCCTCACGGAATGGATTAATTTACATTTTTGTTTAATGATCACCATATATGCACGAAGTACAATTAAGCAAAGCAGGGGCAGAAGAAGGGCAAGTCATTAAAACCATAATTACTTGTCACCAAAAGTAGATGCATTTGATGGGAATGATGCATTTGTCATCAAGCACTAAAGTTAAAGAAAATGGTGAAAGTATATATTCTTAATTAATGGGGTTTTACATAATAAATGTAATTAATACTTTAATCATAGACATACATATATATCCTTTGTAGTTTGGTTGCCGGATTTTGCTTACCGGCGGCGGTCAAGGTGGCCGGAGAGAATGCTTGTGTTTTGCCGATAGGGTCTTATATTTTCTATTTCAATATGATGTTAAGTGGGGATCCAGAAATTTAAAACTGGGGGCGAAAGATATTAATGAAAAATACAAATAAAAAAGAAAAATACAATGGTATCCGGTTAAAATATAACTACACGAGACACCATGCAATGCACGGACTCTATATATGAGGCTTCCATTTGTACTATGACATGTGATAATTCTATGAATTTTATTCCCCATGTTGTAATAGTTTTAAACTAGCATCAGATAATAATAGATATTTTTTTTATTAATAAAGTCAAATAAGAAAAAACATCATATATCAAAATAATGAAAATGCATTCAATACTATATATTTGTTCGATATTTGAAAGTCGATTTCTCACTATGTGCAACTTCATTGTCTATTTTAGTCATGTTTATATCCTTAATAAGTTTGAAGATTAGTGCCATACTTTTTTAAAGGGTGTACTAGTAAATTCAGATGCAATTATATTTTCGAAATTAAAGTTATTTGTATATATAAATTGGTGGTAAAGATTTTTGCAAAAGCTGATCGTGCAATAATACAAGAAAATTTAATACATGTATAGAAAAGAATTAAGTAGAGTAATTAAAAAAATAGTAGACAACAAAATATAGTTTTGGCAACATTATTGATTTTATTAGACTTTTTTTTGGGATATTTTTATTTTTTTGCAGATTTTGCCATGTATTTAATTTTTTCACATTGTTAAGTCAATATTTAATTTTTTTAAAATTTTGTTGTGGGAATTTATATTGTATTATTTTGATTTTCTAATATTTCTGTAAAAATGGAGGTACAAATTTATTATTGTTATTATGTTTTTGACAAAATTATTATTATTTTTTAACTATATATTATTATTGTTGATTTTTTTTTAAAAAAAAAAAGGGTACAGTTGTACCCCTTGTTCCTACATGGATCCACCACTGATGATGTTCCATTTCTTATTTCATCGAATTGATGACAATCATCAAAAGTTGCATTGTAATAACCCACAATTTAGTCTTGAAATTAATCTGAGAATTTTGTATACACGTGTTAATCAGACGATAGAATAAGAAATGAAACACCATTTTGGAATAAAATATCTTATCCGCTTGGTCGAAGTTAATGGTTCCTAACTTCCTATCACTATAATTAGTAAAATGCCCTAGCCCTCACTTAATATACTGAATCCTATTCACTATCCTAGTATCGTGTTTCATTTATTATTTTTAATACATTAGATAAGTGTCGTGTAAAAAAGTCATTATTATACTCGTATAGTTGTATGGTGTTTTAATATATCAGATGAAAAAACGTGTGGAATATGAGATCAAATTTGCTCGCTGATGTGGAAATTACCAGTATAGCCTCGCCTAACTCGAGTTGACCATTTTGACATCGCCTTGCGAAATTACCAAAATGCCCCCAAGATCCGTCATTTTTTTATATGGGTCCCGACCCGACCCGAAAGACCGGGTCGGTTCGCCCGCGAGCCGCCCACCGTCGATTGAGCGCCATGTGTACGGTGACCCGCATTACTCGGTGAACAATACTATAAATACGGTGATACACTTTAATTGAATGCAAAACAACGATTACAATGAAAAATCCACCGTTTCGAGTAGGTGTGAGCTCCTAAAGCAAAATATTGAAGTCATCCGAATACTCTCAAATGTGCATCAACACTTCTTTATATTCTTTGACAGCAAAACAGCCTCCCTTTCTCCTTTTGACACTCTAACGACCCAATATTCCTCTCTCTCTCTCTCATCCAGCCAATCATCTCCTGCTATGAACTTCACCCCATGATATAGTCCTTATGCCACATTGGAGCCCGTCTCGTGCGTGTTGGGCTAGATACCTTATTGATGGGTTGGGCCTCAACATCAAATGCAACCTTAGATGTATCACTCCCCCCTCCTTCAGAAATCACCTTGTCCTCAAGGTGAGATGCTTGAGAAACATTGCCAATATCGCATAAATCTTCCCACGTTGAATTTTGGCGAGAGACCGCCATTGTACCAAGACCGCAGATTAACTTTCTCGACGAAGAAACATCCGATGACAAAGCGCAAACAAAGAATCGCCTCAAAATCGGATGATTATCGTAAGTTTCTTCGTAATGGCAATACATTAGAAGTTTTCAACCAACCCACTTTTGAGCAATGATACATGAAATAATCGGATGTACTCGCTAGCTAGCTTAAGTTCCAATTTGTAGGCAATCGCCTCCGATGCGCTCAATAACCTTAAACGGGCCAAAGTAGCGGGGTGCCAATTTTTGAAAGGATTTTTAGCCCATTGTAGTTTGGCGATACTACTGCAATTTCACTAACACGGGTCCCCAATTTGTAGTTGATTTCCTCCGTTTTTATCCGCTTTCTGTTTCATCCTATTTTGAGCTCTCTCCAAATCCCTTCTTAGTTCTCGGATCAACTCATCCCTTTTCACAAGAACCCATCCACCGTCAGACAGATTGAAGAAGAATTGGGAGTGTAGATGGGTATATTGGAAGGGTTACGCCCGTATAAACCCTGAAATGGAGTCATACGTAGCCCGCTATGGTAGCTTGTATTATAACAATATTCGCCCGTGGTAGCCAACGAACCCACTACCGGTTTTTCTCTTGTGTGAATGATCTCAACATCGTCAAGCCCCTATTCACCACTTCCGATTGTCCGTCGGTTTGGGGATGATATGTCGTGCTATACTTGAGTGTTGTGTCGCTGAGCTCAAACAAGTGTTTCCAAAAAGCACTAAGGAAAATTGAATCCCTGTCCGAAATAATAGATGTCGGAAACCCGTGTAACTTAACAACAATGTTGACAAATAATTCGGCCACCTTTAATGTTGTATATTGACAGGGAAGAGCTCCAAAATGAGCTATTTTGGTTAAGCGATCCACCACCACCATTATCGAACTCATTCCATGATCAATAGGTAGTCCATTGATGAAATCCATTGTTACTTCACTCCACACGACAGACGGAATAGGCAACGGCTGCAAGGTACCCGCCGGAGGTTGTGTTGAGTATTTAGTCTGTTGGCATATCTGACAAGCTACAACGAATTTTTCTACGTCGTGTTTCATCTTAGGCCAATAAAATATGGATGCCAATTTAACGAGAGTACACTTGATTCCCACATGCCCGGCTGTGGGAGTTGCATGAAATTCCTTCAATAACAAACTGCGAAGCGTTTCATCATCCCCAACAACTAACCAGTTGTGGTAATAAATTAATCCCCCCTTTTCAGTGTACCCCATGGGTAACGTTCCCTCCACCTTCAACTGGTGCAAGCGAACCAGTTCCGGGTCGTTGGTATTTATCTCTTGTAGTTTTTGTTGCAATTCACATTTAGGATAACTCATGACTGTCATAAATAGTGCTCCTTGTTGTTCTTCATACATTCTGGACAGAGCATCTGCAGCTATGTTTGTATTCCCCGGTTTGTATTCAATTTTAAAAGAATACCCCATCAATTTCTGGACATAAGCCTGTTTTCTCGGGCGGCGTGTGTACTACCTGCTGGAATAGTTCCTTGATACGCCGGTGGTCCGTTCGTACTACAAATTCTCGCCCAAGTAAATATTGATGCCACTTTTTTATAGCCTCGGTTATGGCTTGTAACTCCTTAATATACGTCGATGCCAACTGAAATTTAACCCCCAATTTTTCACTAAAGTAAGATACAGATTGACATTTCTGCATTAGAACCGCGCCAATTCCCCATTTTGAAGCATCAGCTTCAATAACAAAAAGTTCGCTGAAATTGGGTAGCCTTAATACTGGCACTTCTACCATCGTCTGTTTCAATTTATTAAAAGCTTCTTGAGCCTCATTCCCCCAATTAAACCCATCTTTACATAAGAGGTCAGTTAAGGGCGCTGCAAATGTAGCGTATCCCTTCACGAACCGTCTATAATATCTAGTCAGCCCCAAAAACCCGCGCAACTGCTTCACATTCTTCGGAGTCGGCCAATCAACCATTGCTTCAATTTTTTTTCGGATCTGCCTTAACCACCCCATTTGTAACAATATGCCCCAGATACTCTATTGACGGCTGCCCAAAAGAACATTCACTCAACTTCACATAATACCGGTGCTCCTTTAAACACGCCAACACTTGACTCAAGTGACTCAAATGCTCTGCCATAGTATGACTATATATTATAATGTCATCGAAAAATACAATGACGAATTTTCTTAGAAACAACTTAAAAATTTGATTCATGGCCGCCTAAAAAGTGGACGGGGCGTTAGTCAACCCGAAAGGCATTACCAAGAACTCAAACTGGCCGTCGACTGTTCGGAATGATGTCTTTGCTATATCCTGGGAGCTCATCCGTATTTGATGGTACCCCGCCCTTAAATCCAACTTTGTAAAAATAGTGGTTGCACTTAGCTCATCCAACAACTCATCAATAGTCGGAATGGGGAATTTATCTTTGATTGTGATTGCATTTAAAGCCCGGTAATCCACGCAAAAACGATACGTGCCATCTTTCTTTCGAACCAACAACACCGACGACAAATAAGGGCTATGACTGGGGCGTATGATTCCTTGTTCCAACATTTCCCTAACATGCTTCTCTATCTCATTTTTTAGAAAATGTGGATATCTGTACGGGCGCACATTGACTGGTTTGCTTCCTGGTTCTAAATGTATGTGGTGATCAATTGTTCTATGTGGAGGTAATCATTTCGGCACCCCAAATATTTCCTGAAATTGCAATACCACTGCTCTGATTTCCGGAATTATATCCGGTGGTAAATTCAACTCCCCCGCGAACGATTTATCTTTCCCCTTTTCCAACTGGAAATATCGTACTTCATAAATTCCATATACCTCTATCTTCCTTATGTCCGCATCTAATTGCTGAAATGAAATCGGCTCCGGAATATTAACTTCTCCTCCTTTTAGCATAATAGTTTTTCCTTCCCATTCGAACTCCATCGTCATGGCTCGATAATCATGAGATACCTTTCCCAATTGTTGCAACCACTGTACTCCGAGAACTACATCTGGCCCTTCAATTGGCAAGACATACAAATCCAAGCTAAAATCGTGTTGCTGTAATTTCATCATGACAGATGGACAACGATACTGACATTTCAAGTAATCTCCATTACCAATGTATACCTTAAAACCCTCTATCGCTTGTACCAACAAACCCAATTGTTCGACTACCCGCAGCTTGACGAAATTGTGGGAACTCCCGTTGTCAATTAGAACCTGAAATCACCGGTTCCCAATGTTTCCCCATAATCGCAAGGATCTGGGATTGGTTGTTCCCGCTAGAGCATTCAAACTCGAGATATCAGCCGTGATTATTTCTGGTGTTTCCTCTGTCGCAATCTCACCGTCGCTTCCCCCATCAGTATCTTCATCATCAGTCCCTAACAGAATTAGGTATTTACTCTTACAACGATGATTAACACTCCAATTTTGGTCACAATTGTAACACAAACCTTTATCTCTCTTCTCCCTCAGCTCAGTTGGCGACAATCGACGGATCGGAAGGTGGGTGTTATTTTGCACTTTGATCACAAAGAATGGGGATCGATGTTGTTAAACCCGGGGAGCATTGTTATTACCTGCCTCTTGTTTCCCTAGGGTTTTAGAAGTTGGGCTCAGTTGTGAAAGCCCATTAACTTGTGCCCCTATACTCACGCCACTATTACCCCATTTCATTCTGGGCCGAAACCCAGTTCTAATATCATCCACACGTCCTTCGTGTACGCGGGCTAAAGAAAATGCCTCCATAAGTGTCGTCGGTTTGTGAAATTGAAATTCCCGGCGCAACTCTGGTTTTAAGCCAGCAACAAAGAAACTGATTAATAATGACTCTGATGTCCCACTCACCTTGTTCATTAATTCTTCAAAGGTCGCCTGGAACTCAACCACTGTCGATGTTTGCGTTAATTTCGAGAGTCGCCCTTGGTGATCTTCATAGATGGACCCACTGAACCGATGATGGAGATTATGAAGAAATTCCGGCTAGCTCGTCAACAACCCATTCTACTTCATCCACTGAAACCATCCAGCTGCTCGTCCTTCCATATGAAACCATACGATTCGCAAACGCACGTCCGACGGTGTGCCATGGAAGTCAAAGAACTCTTCGATCCTAAAAATCCACCCCTCTTGGTCGGTCCCATCGAATTTTGGCACATCCATCCTCATATTCCTCATGGTAATCGGAAGTTTGATGTTGCCGAGGTTATTTTCTGGTGCGGTAATTTGTTTAAGTGGGATTCCAGTTGTGGTTGAAGTACTACATTTCGTGTGATGCACTTGATTCCGCAACTCCGTCATCTTCGCATCCACAGTGTTCATGCATTTCTGTAAAGCTTGATGCATCGCGAGGGATTGGTTCTCGAACTGAGATTGAACAAATTTGGTTTGATTTTCCAATTGAATCTGTAGTGACTTCACTGCCTCTGCTAAATCGAATTCAGCCATGATTTTCTCTCAATGAAAGCACCAATTGATACACTTTAATTGAATGCAAAACAACGATTACAATGAAAAATTCACCGTTTCGAGCAGGTGTGAGCTCCTAAAGCAAAATATTTAAATTATCCGAATACTCTCAAATGTGCATCAACGCTTCTTTATATTCTTTCGACAAAGAAACGGCCTCCCTTCCTCCTTCTGACACTCTAACGACCCAATATTTCTCTCTCTCTCTCTCTCTCTCTCTCTCTCTCTCTCTCTCTCATCCAGCCAATCATCTCCTCGCTATGACCTTCACCCCATGATATAGTCCTTATGCCACATTGGAGCCCGTTTCGTGCGTGTTGGGCTAGATACCTTATTGATGGGTTGGGCCTCAACATCAAATGCAACCTTAGATGTATCATGCGGCACGGAAATCAAGATAAAAGGTAACTTGTCATTATTCTAAATTACCTCACTCTTTAGCTTTCTAAGTACCTCAACTACTCCGATTCGACTTAGGCATCGAAGGGTCTTAGCCGGGAGCCATCCCCCAGCCTAACGTGCGTCTGCTTCGCTTGTACCCTAGCCTCGAACAAAGTACCTCGCCTAGCTTTTTGGGGATCTTTGCCAAAGTCACGTGGAACACACTTCACCTCGCGGGTCCCTAGGTCGACATATCCGATTTACCTTCCTAAATCACTCGCCTAATTAATTAGTTGCATGTCTATAAGAACATTTAGCAATCCTATTTGTACACCTTATAATTAAACTTAAATGCGTATAACACACCTTAATTCCTGCATAAATATTTGGATCTTGGCAGCAACGGAGGTTTGGCCAAACTGAAGATTTGTCCCAATAAAAAGTAGGAACTGAGATCCGACCCATTTTGGAAAAATATGCAATACACACTACAATTAACACATTATTATACACAACCACCATAATATGACTCGAATTATAAAAGGCTATAGTATGAAAAAAAAATCTAGATTGGTAACACACTTAAAAAAAAATGATAAGTTGTCCACTAACTAAGACAAATAGCAACAGCATATTAAATAATTAAATTCAATAACAAATGTTATATATAATGGAATGGGAGCAGCGAGATATGTTACTCGTGGCGAACCAATGAAATTTTAAAATTTTAAATTCAGATGGGCATGCGAAAAGTCTAAAATTGATTATTCTTTTCTATGATGGGAAAACTCGCAACTACTACCTTTGAACACGCACTGAGTAAAGTCTAATTGGTTTTTTGTTTTGTTTTGTTTTTTAATAATGTGGGTACTCCGTACTTGTAGTCAAGATTTCATGGTGCGATCGTAAAGTAAACTATGCCATGATTAAGTAAATCGCACTTGGGCAAAAAGATTGTGCGGCGATCTCGATCAAGTGGTGTAGAAGGGGATTCAAACTTGATACCTCAAGTCTAAAATTGATTTGATAATATGAAGTGTTGGAGGATATCATAAATTCAATAGGAGTGAAGTCGAAATAGATTTTGATTTGGGGAGTCGAAAAAATAAACATGATGTGTTGGGACTAACTCACAAAAAGATATTTCTAAAATGTATTGGGCTAGTTTTCGCTATTAATCAAATGGCTCGTATTAAAGGAGAAGTCCAGCCCAATTATTGAATATAGGTCCACTACATCAACTGTTGGGCTGATATATTGTCCCATCACTCGAGCCGAGTTTCTATTTTACGAATCCGGTTTGAAAAATTGAAAGCCTTGTATCCTTGGCCTTGGGGGACCCGAAATCCTCTTCGTAGAGCCGCCGCCGCCGCAGCTGTCGCCGTCGTCGACTCCATCCTGAAGGCGTCGCTCCATCGGCACCAATGCAATCGGTAAGTCTCGCAATTTTCTATATTTTTTTTCAGACTGATAGTTATTTTCATTCTAATTTTGAATCTCAGCTACTAATACCCGCTCAAGAATCCTATTTCCTTCTCCGAATTTTGAACGGAAGCTTCCAAACCCTTGAATCCTTGAAGGACCAGATTACACTTTATTTTAACCAGTTTCTTTGCTCCAAATCCAGCTTAGACCTAATTGAATCCAGGTCAGAGCATTTTTGTTGATTTATTGATATTACACATTTACACTGCCAATGCGTGAATGGACATTTTCTTGTCATATTTTCTGCCCAAGTAGGATTATAAGCAACGATCAAAATGAGAATAAGGAAATTTCAGATGGCGAAGAAGAGCCTAGGGGCGCAGTTTTCAACGCATTGGATGCAATGTTAAAGGATAGTCTGGATCGCTTAAAAACCACCAGGTTCGTTTTGTTCATCTTAATCGGTTGGCATTTATTTTGAGTAATTGCTTCAATGAATTTTGAAATATTTGTTTTATATGCATTGCTGCTCAGTGCTCAGTGTATTATTCTGTCATTATTTCTCAATTTTAGTTAATGAAATACTGCTTAAATATAATTGAGATGCAATTTGGAAATTGCATCCATGAAACTAATATGGTGTAAAATCAAAATGGTTTGAATAAAATTGGCATGTTGAAATTTTGTGAGAGGAATTTTCACAATTTGACATCTGTGAGGATTCTTTTGAATTTCATGGCTCTGATATATGCTTACTGCATATGGTTAATTCTTTAAAAAAAAAATACTGCAGGGAAAGCATAGGTTGTGGGCGCACACATCGAAGTGATGCCATCTTGGAAACAAATTACGGCAGTGATATATCTACGATAAAAATTTTGTGTTTGGAAGGTAAGTTAGGAACAGCTTTATGGCTTTGGAAGACAGTGGTTCAACAGCATAGAGTTCCTGATGTCATCACTCATAATTACCTTTTAAACGCACTTTGCAAAAGCGGTTACCTCGGGAGGGCGGAGTGGCTTGTAAAGGAGATTTTATGCCATGGTCCTTTTCCTACTTGTGCCACCTACAACACTTTAATGAAAGGTTATTGCCTTGTCAACAAAGTGGGTAAAGCTCTAGATCTTTTTTCTACTATGGCTAACCATGGGATAAGGCCGAACAGAGTCTCATGCAATATTCTTGTACATGCCCTTTGCCAGAAGGGCTTATTGGAAGATTCAAAAAGGTTGCTTGAGAAAATATTAGATGACAATAATGACGGGGAAACTTCAAATTTAATTACTTCAACTATACTTATGGATGGTTATTTCAAAACTGGGAACATGGTTGAAGCTCTCACTTGTTGGAATGACGTATACCAGAGAGGTATAAAAGTGGATGTTGTTGCATACAATGTTATTATTCATGGATACTGTCTGACTGGGAACATAAGCCTTGTATATAAATCTTTGTCCGAAATGTTTAAAAGTGGTTACCTTCCTGACATTTTTACATTCAATACCCTTATTAGCAAGCTTTGCAAGTCCGACAGGATCGACGAGGCTTGTTACGTTTTTAGTGTTATGCCAAGAATGGGTGTTCCTCCCGATCACATCACATACAAAATGATTATCCAAGGATCGTGTATTAGTGGCGATGTAATTAGAGCACATCGTTTTCTTTTCCACATGTTGGAGAACTCATTTACACCGAAACCTCTCGTTTGGAATGTCATAATCAATGCCTACGGGAAATTTGGACAAGTGCAAAATGCGTTGTCCGTGAAAAATCAAATGTTTGAGTTTGGCATTCTGCCTAACGTTTACACATACAATGCCCTGATTCACTCACAAATAAGAAATGGAAATATTGATAAAGCTCATTATCTGAAGAAAGAGATGCTCTTGGTTGGCGTTTTCCCTGATATAGTCACTTACAATTTGTTGATTGGTGCTGCTTGTGATCTTGGTCTCATAAGTTCTGCACTCCAGCTACATGATGAAATGCTGAGGAGAGGGTGTAAACCAGATATAATAACGTATACGGAATTACTTAAGTGTTACTGCATGCGAGGCAAAATGGCGGAGGCAGAAGAGCTCTTTTCCAATGTACAGATGTCAGATTTGCTAATTGATCATGTGCCGTTTATGATACTCATGAAGAAATGCTTCAAGATGGGGGAGCTGGATAAAGTGTTTGACCTTTATCTAATATGGTTAAGAAGGGGAAATCGAGAAGTCTATGATTGAAATTCACGTAGGAATCGTATTGCAATATGATTTCAAATTTCTACAATGGAGCGTTAATGCGTTATGCTGTACGGTGATTGGTGTGACAGGGATCGACTCTTGGAGGTACCTATCATTATTATTCGTCGTTTTTGTGTTCTTTAGTTTTCACTCTCTTTTATTTGAGTGCTAGTTTGTATTTATGTACTTTCTTCCTTCTTTCCCTGTTTGAAATAATGGCTAGCAAATTTTCATTTGGTTAAGAGCCAATATCTGTAGTCACAATTTAAAATGCTCCATAAAATTTTCTTTTTATTTTTTTTAATACGAAACAAAATTTTATTAACTCCAGAAACTTCTAGCCTTTTGACATGCATGATTGCAATATTTAACTGGATTTCATGTTCGGTTAGGTTACTTTGGATCAGTAATATGTCCCGGGGGAAGGCCTGAGTGATTCCAACAAGCGGGAATAAAAACTGATCACAGGAGTGCTGGCGGTTACAATGATTTGACCTATCAACTAGACCTCGGAGTAAGCGTTTTACCTATCATCCCCATCTGGGAAAACAAAGAATTTAAACTTTTTCATCCCTCAAAAAAATTCATGGAAAATGCAGAAACTCCTATTTAGTACATAAAAACCTTTTTTCTGATTAACGAACAGTGACGTGATGCTGCATTTGGAGATGTAACTACCATGGCTAACAATTTGCAGTTTGGGACTTCACTTTACCTTATACAGGATTTGGAGTTTCAATGATTGCACCGGTCAATGATGACAAGAGCAAAGCGGCATGGCTGTTTTCCGCGCGTCCCCAGTAGGCACGATGTCCTGGTTCGTCTTTACTCATAGTAGGTTATACTTTTTTGCCAGTATGACATTTCAAAAACCTTCAATTGCTACTTTGTGCCATTGGCTCATACTTAATTGGCTCAAAATAAAATGGAAAAATGTAATGGAACATTGTTCAGAAAATAACATTTGTAGCTATAAAATTAGCCATTCATAGTTGGAATTTTTAGTTACCTCGTACTGTCGTACATATATAGGACACTGACAATGTCCAAGAAAAATGACTTGTTTTTTTTAATATTATTGTAGGATTAAATATGAAAGAAAGAGGTCGCTAAACAATAATTAGTCTTAATTTTACATTGAAAAATAATTTAAAAAAATTAGGGATAGTTACGAAAAAAACCGAGGTTTTGGCTAGTTACAAAAAAACTCAGAGTTCTTTGAAAATTACAAAAATCCTATTGAAGTTTGATTCCGTGTTACATTTTTCTCTTTATAAGCAAAAATATTTCAAAAATAGCCCTGACATTTATAGAAAATATTACAGTTACCCCATTAAATTTAAGACAAAATGAAATCTGAATGGGCTTTTTGTAATTTTGAAACATCTCTCTAAGTTTTTTTGTAATTAGCCCAAACCTCATAGTGTTTATGTAATTATCCCAAAAAATTATGTCCTTTTCTTGGTTATCGTCTTATTTTTGTCTTTTCTATAATCTTTTACCGTATTTTAATTTTTTTTTAAATCAAAGGCAAAATGGTTGATTTATGACTTCCATCTTGGTTTTTTCATGGAACAATCTCCTACAGTGCTTGATATTTCAGGAGCAACAGAAAATGTGACCGAGAATGAAAAGTGAAAAAGCGTGGTTTTGGTTCGAAAGCTTCTGGTGAACCTTTTGTTTTGACGTTTTCACGCGAACCAGTGCAATGCCATCCTCTCCTAGTCAGGCTTGAAACGTATATATTATTTTTCGCAAAGGAGGATCAAATCGGAAGTTGGGCCGTTGAGTGGCCCAGATCCTAGGGTGTGGGCTAACAATTTGTACTCGTTGCGGGCTAAGGCTGCCAGCAAATTAATAAGTGGACCATCCATCCGGCCTAACAAATCGTATCATGATGATGTAAGTTAATTTCATATTTTCTCTTATTTATGCTACGGACTACGGGTGGATCTTGAAGTTTAATAATAAGCAAGATAAGAGAAATTCCAAAATTTTGAGAAATTGATTAGAATGTGAATTTGAAGTGAAGCCAGTCCAAATTGGACCAGTTTGTGAGTTTTACAAAATGATAAATATGAGTCACCATAACATTATTTCCCTTTCATCACTTGTCACAATCGAAGCATGAAATCAATGTCTGTTGTGAAATAATTATTCCTCTGCTTCCAATTCCTATGATGCCTCTACCACACCTGCAAGAGCCATCTATCTCCAATCTACCACACCACACATTATAGCTTTTCACTAGGTGAAAATATTTTGAAAGAATATATGTACATGAAAGATAAAATTATTAAAAAAGTATGATATATATAATAGGTTTTGTTTTGAAAAGAATGAATTAATAATGAAATTGGAAGAGAAGAATTGTTTCTAAAATTGTATTGTAGCGTAATCTATTTTTTTTTTTTTTTTTGAAGAGGTTATCTGAAAATTGGTTGTGCAATTATTGAAGGTCTGGACAAGGCTAATTTGGCCCATGTTCCAACTGTGGGGACCTACGCTCCATATTTCGAACTTGTTCTTTTCTCTTTTTTGATATTGTTTATCAAACAGAGACTTGGAGATGGTCCAAATTGACTCGTATTCGAATCGAGCGATTAGTAATCAATGGGCTGAAAATAGCCATTAGGCGATCAGAAGTGAAAATTGGAAAAATATCAATTCTTAAACCGTCGATTTCGACTCAAAAATCGATTGTTAGTTGATCATGCATGACCCATGGTTAGGACAACTCAAACAACCAAACGCTCCCTTATCCCCACTTTCCCAAATTCTCACGTCTCTTTGTAGGAATAAGGAATCTCCGCATCTAGATTTAATGTGTCATATTTGGTTTAGTATATTGTTAAAAGCGTGATGAAATTATAATGTGTCTAGATGATAAGTAAGAGGTAGGACCCACTCATATGTCCTTGTTTGAAAACTAAGCATATAACAACTATTGCAGTTCGGATTTTATTTCAAAGAAGTATGCGGAAACAATTACTAAATGATCACACTGTAACAATAATGCAAGATAATCCGCTAGTTATTGTAATTTATTCCATTGTTATTGAATCAAATTTGAATCTAAAAGAGAGTGATTTAATGACTTTCACTTCTCCTCACTGATTCAATATCTCCAACATCAAGTTTCTCTTAACATTGATTTACAAGTTGATGAAGACAAATTGAAAGGTTTAAAGACCAAACTAGGGACTTCCTCAACTACACCACTTGCCTTTTCTCACGCGATTCCTGTGTTGTGAAGCGCTATGACAATTGCGACTCGAGGATCTAGGCCAACATTACACATGATACATTAGGACCATCAAGACGATCTTTCGGCGTATACGCATAAAACGACAATGCCATTTAAAAATCCTTGAGAAATATATGTTCTTAATTTGAATTGCGTCTTTAAGTAGCGTTGTTTTTTCTTTGCTACTTGATCGACTATTTATTTAAAATATATATATGGATTTATTAATTACAATAGTTGAATAGAAAATGAAATTAATGTCCCAATCAAGAATTCCACCTTTTTATTTGGCTAAGACTTGGCCACGTAGTCTTCCCTCATTGGCTGTTCTCCAGATCTCCCCTACACAGTTATAGCTTCCTTCTCCAAGAGAGAGGAGCATACTATACTTTATACTTCCCACGCTTTTCACACTACACTCTTCAAAAAGCTAGAAAATCAGAAAAAACATCACCATTTCTCTCTTGCTAAAAAAAGAGAAGACAAATTGGAAATAGCACAAACAATAAATGGGGGTTAAAAGCTGGAGCTTAACAGCAAAGCCGTGCGACTCCTGCAAGGCGGCGCCGGCCACCGTGTTCTGCCGCGCCGACTCCGCCTTCCTCTGCGTCTCCTGCGACGCCGAGATCCACGCCGCCAACAAGCTCGCCTCACGCCACGCCCGCGTCTGGGTGTGCGAGGTCTGCGAGCAGGCCCCCGCCGCCGTCACCTGCAAGGCCGACGCCGCCGCGCTCTGCGCCGCGTGCGACAGCGACATACACGCCGCGAATCCGCTCGCTCGCCGCCACGAGCGCCTCCCCGTCGTCCCCTTCTACGACGCCGTTTCCGCCGCGAGATCGCCTTCCTCCTCCGCCTCCTCCGAGGAGGAGGAAGCGGAGGCGGCCTCGTGGCTACTACCCGACCCGAATAGCAAGGCGAGTGACGAATCCGGGTCGCCCGAGTACAAATCCGCGGAGTATTTGTTCAGTGATATGGATCCGTATCTGGATCTGGAATTGGTAACCGGGTCGGAGCAGAAGCAGAGCCATGTTGTTGATGTTAATGAGGAGAAACAGTATTCTTCTGATGGGGTTGTCCCGGTTCAGAACAATAACGAATACGGGTCGGGTCAGTACCCGGGCCCGGTTGTAGACGGGTTTCCGACTTATGATGTGGACTATCCGGGTTGTGCTAAGCCTTTCATGTACAACTTCACCTCACAATCCATTAGCCATCAAACTGTATGTTCTCTTTGATTCTTTTCTGTGATTGGCTTTATTATTTTCTTGTTTATATTTTTAATTCATTTACTTAATTGATTATTTAAAACAATTTGCTAGAAAAGTTGGAAAGAAATAGTTGTTAGATGAGCTAAAAGTCTAAGTTGAGTGAAGTAATTGTGCTAGGATGAATTAAATTAAATGCTCTTTGTTTGGTGTGGAGAAAAAAAAGGAAAAAAAATTGCACACGGAATCTCATATTCCTCGCCGTGTTTCATATGACTTTTTAATAAATCACGTGAATGTCACATGTATAAGTAGTGACTCGGTGTTCAAATTAGAGAAACATTTTAGAGAATAGGAAATTCGATTGAGAATATTTTATTAGAATTTAACATACATACATATATATACATAAATTATTTCGAGTTAATCATATTTATGAAGTGAATTAATACAAAATACAATAGAAAATTGCTACATAAAATGTGTGTCTAGCTTGTGTATAATGCTAAATTGAATTTTCTTGATAAAATCAAATCAATATGAGACTAGCAATTGATCAATAACCATATATTTGTTAACGACTAATTTTATAAACTCAAATGATGACAGGTATCTTCTTCATCGTTGGATGTGGGAGTGGTGCCGGACCACACCGCCATGGCTGATGTATCCAACAATTTTCCCAAGAATGACGACGTCATTATTCCCACCCGAGTCTTCGGGATTGACAGGGAAGCGAGGGTTTTGAGGTACAGAGAGAAAAGAAAGAACAGAAAGTTTGAAAAAACCATACGATACGCCTCAAGAAAGGCGTATGCAGAGACGAGACCGAGAATCAAAGGGCGGTTTGCTAAGCGCGCGGTCCGCGCGGAGCTTGAAGTTGATTCCTTTATTGCTGATGCATCGTATGGTGTTGTTCCCACTTTTTAAATTACACTTTACCAACTGAATTTTGAAAGCCCCTGAACGATAATATATGACGTTCTTGTTCTTGCAGTAAACAAGACGATGATTATGATGTCATGCATGAATGTATATATACCCTAGGGGATTATGAATGTGGTATTTTTCAATCGATGCATCGTTTTTAGTCATCGATTTTGTAGCGATGCTCTTTGTGTAATGTGATCAAGTTTTGGTTATCATGACTTTTAACTATGTTATTGGTGGTCGCATGTTATTGCTATAAGAGTTGAATTGAGAACGGTTGGTTTGGATCTGTTGTTTTAATTTTATGTTGCATTTTGTATTTTCTATAGCATTAATCATATACACACACGATATTTTTTGAAAAAAATTGAAATAGCTTTATTACGTAAACGAATTGTCGGCTATTACAATTTCATTAACCCACGGAGGGGCATCTTCACTCGTCCAACAAAAAAACGTAGAACAAAAAGCTGAAAAACTAGCTAGTTTTTGGATATGCGCGCGCGCGCACACACACGATCTTGTTTGTAAATATTGGGATGATCATCAAAATGCTTTATAGTATGTGTCAAGGTTTCTGAAATAGTGAACGAGATCCTTTGTTTCAAAATATTGTTCCATTTCCCATTTAACCGCGCAAATGACTGTCACTTGAAAAATCACAATATACAACTCATAATATTGTAATTTTTATACACGTGTCAATCATCCGTGCGGTGAATAAGAGACGAAACACTCTTTTAGAATAGAGAATCTCGCCCGCTAAAATGGTAAGCAATTGAATGGTAAGATACTAAGATATACAGTTATAGAAAGAAACATTCTTAAACCACAACAAATTTGCCTCCCATGCATCACAATAATTTCATACTTGAAATAGGAAAGTAAAACTAGAAATCATTCTAAGACATTAACATTCATTATAAGAATCCTCTATGGGACTCAAATACTTGTATGAAGTATGGTGTTTTAGGAGGAAGGATCAATATAGTTTGTTGATAAGAATTTTGTATTACCTATAATTTTATTAAATTGACCATATATATTTGTCGGTACTTTTTCATTAAAAGAAATAGAAAAAATAAAAGAAACTAAGATCGTTTCAGACAATTAGATTCATCAATACCTTATATTAGTGATACTACATTCTGCCCTCGGGGCATAGCTCAATTGGTAAAAGACTTGGGTGACGTGATGTCTGCTTGCTGGCACCCATAGTGTGGTTGTTCGAATCCCTCTGGTAACGATTTACAGGGTGGAGGAGGACTTCTTGTGTGGTGACTCCTTCTTCAGAACCCAAAGACCTTTATTATTAGTTGAGGCATAACTCGCGCTTCACATCATCCACGGTTTCTGGTGACAAGAAAGAAATGGGCGCCGGGGATGAGGTTCATCCTTCTTTTTTTAGTGATACTACATTCTAGTAATTACAAAAAGTTTATCTTTCTCAAAAAAAAAAATTTACAAAAGTTTATAGCATGAATAAAATAAAGAAAAAAATGTTGGATAATTGAGTGGGCCACAGTGTATCAAATACTGGAAGGGCATTGGCTGGCAGGATTTCCTATATCTCTTGAACCACACATAAATAGTTGCTTAACTTTATAAAATAATAATATAAAATTCAGTCTAGTTTCCAGTAGTTTCCAAAAAGAAAGCAACTTGATTGTGACTGTTAGACTATGATCTCTATTAATCTATTGTAAGAAAGTTAGAGCATCAATTATTTTACTGTTTCCAACAACCAAAAAGGACTAAAAGAAACAATTATTAATTCGTTGGTGTTAATTATAGAACATAATTGATGTACGGTACACTCATTGACTATTACCTGTTTCCTGTTTTATTTAACCCATGCGTATTGAACGGGCTGCCCAATTTTCTTTGTATTGAGCTTTGAGGTGGCAGAATAATCGTTTCACACAACGACCCAAATACTTGCGCCATTTGTACATAGAATGTTAAGTCTTGTAGAGTTTTGTAGAGATTGTAGGGTGATTCTAGAGAATTCCCTCAGTAAATATCTTGTAAGAATATTCTGGGACATTCCTGAGAGAGTTCTAGAGAACTTCTCCCAACCGTAGGATCAAATGCATCACCACCGTCCATTTAGGAGGTGGAGTAGTATAAATAGGGGCATGGTTTCATTTGCAAACCATCAAGTCTTATAAGCAAGTTTGAGTGAATATACAAGTGTTCTTTCCCAACTATCTTGTGTTCTTTTCTAGCCATCTTTCTTACACTTCTTCACACACTAACACGTTCGAGAGAGGCCGACTTAGAACCGCGAGGGGCGGAAGAGCGCTAAGGCCGCACGGTTCATTGTTAAGGGAACAAGTCTCCGGCCAGGTGGTATCGGAGCTCGGTTCGGGCACAAGTGTAGTGAAGTTAGCGTAATGGAAGGTGGCGACAAGATATTGCGTCGGGGTGACGGACGTTCGTGGGGAGGAACCCGTGCCAACCAAGGACAAGAAGCGTGACCAAAGCAAGTGCTCGTGGTGAATCTTCTCCTCGGGGAGCTGCCGCAGCGCGAGATGGGCGAGAGGCTCGAATGGGTCGAGCACAATGTCGAGACGTTGGAGGGCCACGTGCTCGGGACGGCCTAGACACCGTCAAAGAGTCGGTGCAAGAGTGCTTTTGATGCCAACACAACGTTGGAGGAACGTTTTTGCTAGAGGCGAGAGTTCTTTGATATTGTCCAAGCTCTTCAAGCAAGCATCGAGGGGATGCAAGAATTTGCACTGTGTGCGCGCCGCCGCAATTCTTTGGGGAGCTAAGACGTCTACATCTAGTCAGGGTGTGGGATCGCCCCAAGCCGACAGGGTTTAACTGGGCGCGAGACGCCGAGAAGTGGAGAATTACCTATGGCGTATGGAGCAATACTTTGGGGACTCAACCTTACCGACGAGCTATCAAAGGTAAAGACCGCATGATCTCTACCTTACCGATCATCGCAATGTTATGGTGGCGCAGAAGACGCCGAGCATGGAGCGGGGCACTTGTCGGATCGATACTTGGGACGATTTTAAGAAGGAGCTTAAACACCACTTCTATCCGGAGAACGTTGTCTACGAAGCCCGCAAGAGACTTAGGGAGTTGAAGCAAAGGGGTACTATCCGAGACTACGTCAAGGAGTTCACCACCCTAATGCTTCAAATCCCCAACATGGCCGAGGAGGACTTATTGTTTTACTCGTGAGACGGACTACGAGGGATGGGTAAAGCAAGAACTTCATCGACGAGGCGTTCAGTCAGTCGACGAGGCTATTGCCCCTGCCGAATCCCTTACCGAGTTCCAACCACACACCTTCAGGGATGTTTCGAAGAACAAGGAGAAGGTGAATTCGGGCAAAGGTAGGGGAGAGAAGCGGGACATTCGAGACCAACGAAGGCCGCCACCGAGGAGGGGACGACAAGGGTCATCCCATAAGGACTACGAAGACAAAGCGGGCCTTCGTGCCAAAGCGGATGTTTTGTGTGCAAGGGGCCACATGCCATGAGCAACTATCCAAAGCTTGGGTCGTTATCCACCATGCTCGAAAGGCAAGAGACGGAGAGTGTCGCTGAGGAGGAGACGAACAAGATGGGATCCCTTCAACTCCTCAACGCCTCAAAGCCAAGCCAGCGTCGACACCATCAAGCAAGGGGCTCATGTACGTGGAGGCGCTTGTCAACGGGAGGTCTACCAAGGTGTTGGTAGACACGGGGGCTACCCACAACTTCGTGACCGTGGAAGAGGCCAAGAGGTTAGGCCTACGATGGACGAATGGGGACGGTTGGTTGAAGACCGTCAATGCCAAAGCCTAGCCATCGAACGGCATAGCTCGGCGTAGAGCTACCAGGCACTTGGAAGGGCGAGTGGATTTCTCGGTGGCACCAATGGATGACTTCAAGGTCGTGCTCGGGATGGACTTCTTACGCAAGGTAACCGCAATCCCTATACCTTTATTTAGTTCTCAGTATGCATCTTGGAGAAAGGGTCACCTTACATGATTCCGACCATTGAGTCATCCACTACGCATCAACGGGAGGCAAGAGACACTTGTCGGCCATGCAACTCACCAGGGGGTTAAAAGGGGGAGCGGGACATTCTTATTCTTAGCCACCCTCGAGGAGGAGGACCAACCCACTATCAAGGAGGACGATGTCCACCCGCTCATCCAAAAGGTGTTGGACGAGAACAAGGGCGTCATGCCCGCCAGGTTGCCGAATCAACTTCCACCAAGGCGTGAGGTGGACCACACGATCGAGCTAGAGCCGGTCTAAGCCGCCCGCCACGGCACCTACCGCGTGGCCCGCCGTAACTCGAGGAACTACGCAAGCAACTAACGGAGTTGCTTGATACGGGAAGATCGAGGGCCTTCCAAAGCACCTTATGGCGCGCCGGTCTTATTCGAAGAAGAAGCGATGGATCATTGAGGATGTGCGTGGACTACGGCGCTTAACAAGGTAACAATTAAGAATCGCTACCCCATCCCGTTAATTCTTCGACTTGTTTGACGAGCTTGGTGGTGCCAAAGTATACACCAAAATGGACTTACAGAAAGAAAAGGCTACTATCAAGTCCGCATAGCCGAAGGGGACGAGTTTAAAAACGAGCGTGCATTACCCAGGTATGGATCATATGAATGGTTAGTCATGCCGTTCGGACTAACCAATGCCCCAAAGAACGTTTTGCACGTTGATGAACAAGATTTTCCATCCCTACCTAGATCGGTTCGTGGTGGTCTACTTGGATGACATCGTGATATATAGTAACTCAATGGAGGAGCATGCCGACCACCTACGCACCATTTTCCGGTATTGCGGGAAAACCAATTGTATGTCAAGAAGGAGAAGTGCTCGTTCGCAAGGAGGTCAGACTTCTTCGGGGACACATTATCGGGCATGGAAAGCTTCGGATGGACGAGGCCAAGATAAAGGCTATCGTGGAGTGGGAGGCCCCGACTAAGGTAACCGAACTTAGATCTTTCCTTGGTCTTATTGATTATTACCGTCGTTTTATACGGGGATACAAAGACGGGCGACACCGCCCGAGCGGACCAAGCTTTCAAAGGGGAGAGCATGGGAATGGTCCGAGAAATGTCAAGGCGTTTGACAACCGAAGGCCGCGATAAGCCAGGAACCGGTCCTAGCATTGCCCGACTTTGGCAAGCCATTCGAATTGCATACCGTCGTCCGACTTTGCTATTGGGGAGTATTGATGCAAGAGGGACATCCAATAGCATTCGAGAGCCGCAAGCTCAATGACACCGAGCGACGGTGCGGGGTGCGAGAAGGAGATGACGGCCATCATTCATTGTCTACGGGTGTGGCGACACTACCTTCTCGGGATCTCATTTCACCATAAAGACGGACAACGCGTTGCCACAAGCTACTTCCAAACTTAAAAAAAGCTATCACCAAAGCGGCCGGTGGCAAGACTTTTTGGCCGCGTTCAACTACACATTGGAGTACAAACCTGGGAAAGCCGTGGTAGCCGACGCGACTAAGCCGCAGGCGGAGCTTGCTTGACCATAAGTGCGCAAAAAGGGAGATTGTGGATCGATCGGACGAGGATTGGAGCATGACCCATGGCTAGGAGCTCATGAAGCAGCTTGAGGAGGGCGGGACCAAACAATTTTGGGTAGAGGACGACCTACTCTACACCAAAGGGCGTTTATACGCCCGAGATGGGACAGATTTGAGGAAGGATCTCATCAAGAATGTCACGACACAAAATGGCGGGGACATCGGGCCAAAAGCGCACTTAGCGTTACTAGAAGAAGATACTTTTGGCCCATTTATGGGAGATGAGGGACGGCGTCGAGCTCTATGTGAGGACTTGTCTTGTGTGCGGCAAAACAAGACAAGACGGAGAATAAGCAACCGACGGATCGCTCGAGCCATTACTGTCGCCGACCGTCCATGGCACTCCATCACCATGGATTTCATAAGCGCGCCCAAATCCAGGGGTTCGGGTCGATAATGGTGGTGGTCGATCGCTTTTCCAAGTCACGGGACATTCATACCCTGTACAAAAAAGATTGCAAAATGGAGGAGGAAGCGCGAGGGCCTTTTTCAAGAACGTGGTGAAGTATTAGGGACTACCACGGCATATCATCGATGATCGCGATCCTCGCTTCACAGGGCGACTATGGACGGAGCTCTTCAAACTCCTAGGGACGGAGTTGAACTTCTCAACAAGCTTTCATCCCCAAACCGACTGACAAACCGAATGGGTGAACGCCTTTATCGAGTCTACCCGAGGCACTTTGTGAGTGCCAACCGAGAAAGATTGGGCCAAACTCCTTGATGTGGCGCAATTTTCTTATAACTTGCAATGGAGTGAGGCCACGGACAAAGCCCGTTCGAGCTTGCAACGGAAAGCAACAACCTTTGACTCCACACCTTGGCCACAGGCCAGAAGATGGGCGAGTCCGGGCAAAGAAAGATGGCTAAGTCATGGGAGGAGCGGCCGACTTAGCCCGCTCATGCTTAGAAAAGGCCCGCATGAAGATGAAGAAATGGGTCGACGAAAAGAGACGGCCAAAGGAGTACACCATTGGCGATCAAGTCTTCATCGCCTTCTACCGCAATGATTGGCGCGCTACGAGGCATGCACAAAGTGCTTGGTGAGGCGCTATGCGGCGTTTCCAATCACCGGTAAGGTAGGTAAGGTGTCTTATCGTGTCGACCTACCCGATACTTTGAAAATTCATCCGTCTTCCACGTTAGTATGTTGAAGCCATATCATGTGGACGAGGAAGACCCAAGCCGAGGGTATTCGCAACGAGCACCTCCTGTGGTGACCAAGTCGTATGACAAGGGCGTGGAAGAGGTGCTCATGAAGAGAATCGCACGGAGGCGAGGTGTTCCACGCCGTACTCAATACTTAATCAAATGGAAGGGGCTACCCGAGTCGGAGGCAACATGGGAACTTGAAGACTTGTGGCGATCCGACCACAACTTCGCGAGTACGGCGACGAGGACACCGCCAGATTGGGTGGGGGAGAATGTAACGGGCCGCCAATTTTCTTTGCATTGAGCTTGGAGGCTGGCCAGAATCAAGCCCACACAATGGCCAAATACTTAGGCCCGTTTTGTACATAGAATGTTCTGAGTCTTGTAGAGTTTTGTAGAGATTGTAGGGTGATTAGAGAATTCCTTGTAAATATCTTGTAAGAATATTCTAGGGACATTCCTGGAGAGTTCTAGAGAACTTCTCCCAACCGTAGGATCAAATGCATCACCACCGCCCATTTAGGAGGTGGAGTAGTATAAATAGGGGCATGGTTTCATTTGCAAACCATCAAGTCTTGTAAGCAAGTTTGAGTGAATATCAAGTGTTCTTTCCAACTATCTTGTGTTCTTTTCTTAGCCATCTTTCTTACACTTCTTCACACACTAACACGTTCGAGAGAGGTCGACTTAGCAACCGCGCGGCGGAAGAGCGCTAAGGCCGCACGGTTCATTGTTAAGGGAACAAGTCGTGATGAAGATGCTTGGTTTTTATTTTTTTAGCAAGTAAATCCGTGAGACGACCCTTCTAAGGACTCCGTCTTGAGAACATGAACCATGAAAATAAATTTAAAAATAATAATGAACCATGACCCTAAAAACATGAACCATGAAGAATAAACCCGAAAAACAAAAATAAACCCAAAAAATAAAAAATAAACCCTAAAAAAACTAAAATCCCTAAAAACCCAAATCAATTAAAAATAAACCCAAGAAACAAAATAAACCCTGAAAAACAAATATAAACCCTAAGAAAAATAAAATCTGAAAAAAAAAAATCTCTAAAACTTTGTGTAAGGGCTTCGTCTCACGGATCTAAATCCGTGAGACCATCTCACGCAAATTTTTACCTTTTTTTTTAAATTGAGGTTCATATTCGCACACGTATTTAATCATCGGAGAAACGAGTTTCCCCTTCTCATAAACTATTCTATGTAAACCTCTAGAAAAACACATTAGCTAGCTCTCAGGTCCGCTACGTCTACTTTTTCTTTTTAATGAAAAGAATTGCAACTGATTTACAGTTGAGAGTGGAAAATAATTTAAATTACTTTAAATTCAACTCGATTAGATTTAATATATTTTGCCGATTTTATTTAGTGAAAATCCATGTCATGCTGTCTCTTCTTCCGATGTCGTTTTCTTTTCTATTTTCATTTAGGTTCAAGTGTATTTATTTTTATTTTTCATTTTTTGGGATGAGATATTACGTGATACCAATATATCATAAAATTATAATCTAACATGTTCTTTGCTTCATTTTGTTAACAAGCTTTTCTGTAAACTGGGCCGAGTAGAGTAAACCGAGACCGACCAGCCCAAAAATATGGCATTGTGACCCATCACAGTTGGGCCAGGATGTTGAAGGCACAGTCCAGTTTATCGAACAGCCCAAGTCTCTTATGTGCAAGTATAGATCTTTAACTTTCAAAATCAATGTTTGTGAGTCCAATCAATTGTGCCGGTTGAGTTTTGGGTTGAAGACGTGACCTTAATCATGGATAAAGCTGTAAATGAATTGAACTTTTGATAAATAGCTCGTGAACGATCAGTTAGCATTCATTTATAAAGCTTAATGAATATAAACAAACAAGAAAATTCCCTTGTGTTGTGCTGAAGTGATATTTTTTGACGAAAACCCTAAAACATGAAGGGGTGCGATTTTTCCGTCGTCTAGGTCTGCGCACAGAGCGCTCCGGCGGAGCCATCGCCGACGTCTCCGTCGGCTACGATCATCATGACTTCATCGATTTTTTTCCATTGTTTAACTTCGAACTACAGACCTCTTCCGGTTCGTCCACCACAACCATCCACATCGCACACGTCATCCATGGCAGTTGCATCGTCGTCAGCTGTCGTTACTACTGGTTCTCCGGCAGTGGCCTTCACGCTCCTCTCTCACTATGGAATCCCTTCGTCGTCCGTGCCTTCGAAAGATATTACGCACCAGTCAACATCGATCATTCGCAATCCTGCATGCCCAGGCCATGATCGCGTGATCGCCGGGCTTGTCCTACCGGAATTCTACCTCCACCCATCATCGTGACTCCACCCATCATCGCGACTTGCTCCCTCAAAATCTGAACTGTCTCCGCCCATCACACAGCAACAACATCTGCATCATCCTACATGCGCGCATGTAACAACAACTTCATCGATCCATCTCGCTACACCCTCCTCACCGACCGGAGCATCCACCTCTCTGTTCCCTGTTGCTGCTGATTTCGCGCAGATGGGGACCACACGACAACCTGCATCTAGCGGGTTTAATGGATCCCAGTCCACGGGTCCATATCCTATTTCTGATCCCAGGAACGTACCTCAGATTGCTGGAATCTCTCCACCAACGACATCCGAGTATGAAACGAACCTTCGACATTCGGCTCATATTCCCTATGTTAAATCCAATTTTGGTAACACTTTTGCTAAAATTGTCACAAGTACCCATCATATGGATTCTACTTCTGAGGCCCCAAGTAATTTCAACACATTTTCCCAAATGGTTGCTGGTAAATCGCATTTTATCCCTAAACTAGTTAGAAAGGGAGATTACTATTCCGTCACTATTGATGAAAATATTTACCACCAACGCCTCGCATAATTTTCTTTTTCTTTAATTGGAAGGGTTATTTTGGGGAAATGTAACAAACCATGGGCGACTATGCCTTTGCATAAACGCCTATCTGAATTGTTGGGGATTACGAATGATTGTAAATTAATTCCCTTGGGCAAGGGCTTTTTTTGTGTCAAATTTTGTAACGTGCAGGATAGATCTCGGGCTCAAGAACGCAGCGTCTAATTGGATGCTTAATCCTGGGACTATCCGTTTATCTCCATGGGTGCCGGATTTTAACCCATACAAGGTGCAAACTTCCGTGGCTAGCGTTTGGGTCCGCATCTTCGAGCTCAGTTTGGAATACTGGGACCCCAACAACATCCTGGGGATTGCCAGTGCTCTTGGAAATCCCCTACAAATTGATCAGCGCTCGCTTAATGGTTCTCTAGGTCATTTTGTTGGGAATCTTGGTGGATATTGATCTTTCAAAGCCATTGGAGGATCACATCATGGTGGAACGCGTGGCAATGCTCATTTGTGTCAATCGATTATGAGAAACTCCCGAGTTTTGCTCGAGATGTGGAGTTACGGGACATTTGACAGCTTTTTGTCGTCATAACAACGCAGGAAATTTGGCTACAAAAAGGCACATGCCCCCAGATCATGGACGCTCATGGGCACCAAATACTTGTCCAAATTCGGTGTAGCGAGGGCGCTCCAGGGCTCGAAAGGTTTATCGTCCTGTGCAGTAGGACAAGGGCAAAGTCATTGATGACTCAATGGGAAATACGGGTTGGGCTACGCATGCAGGTCCCCTCACCGGTGCAATAGTCACTTGTCCTTCTGATATACATACGAGTAACAATTTTGCGGCTCTCGCTTCAGATGACACCCCCGATCAACAATCAACAAATTCTTATTCCGATTATCCAGCAAGGGAATCAGTCCCCAAGGCCTCTACCTCCAACACGGGCCACGTTTCGCATGTACTTAGCAACACAGACAGAACCATGGTTCTTTATCAACCGCATACAACAAATTTGGATGAACATGGACAAGCTAATTTGCAATGTGGAATGAAAATAGTTTCAAATAGCCTTCCTTTTAATGATTATGTCTTTAGCTCCAATGATCCTCCTGAGGGGTTCGAGGCTATGGCCGTTGCTGCCCATAAATGTTGGTCAGATATGGCGGATGAAGACGATCAAGATGATGCAGACAAATTGGAAGCTTTAAAGACCAAGTTAGGTGACTCTTCAACTGCTCCGATTGTTATTCACACAAGTGATTCGTCAGAAGCTATGAATGCTATGACAATTGTGGCTGGAGGATCCTGGGCCAATATTCCACATGATACATCAGACCATCAGAAGGATACTCAAGCACGTGCAACACAAACACATGCCAATGTCCTTCGAAAATCCTCTAGAAATAAATGCCCACCATTTCGATTGAAATTTTAAGTTATTTCTGTTGTTTCTTTTATGGGGTACTCTTTTTCCTATCAAAGGTTTTTCCCAATGGGTTTTACTTTGATAGGTTTTAACGAGACCCCCTTTTATAGCTAGTTGTTTGGCTTGTAAGCAGTACTCTATATTTTTATTAATAATATTTTGCATTTATTCAAAAAAAAAAATGTTCACGAAATGTTCACGAACATGTTCATTTAGTGTTTGTTTGATGTTTGTTTATTATTCGTTTTTTAATTATTAATTATAGATTTACTACTTAATATTCATTACTTTATTATGAAAAGTAAGCTTATTTTAGTTTAATATTACAACCTATTTACATTTGCAATCATAATAATGTTCATTTATTTTGAGTTGAGTGTTCATGAACAAATTACATTTAACTTTTTTATATACATGTTCATGCAGTTGTTCATCATGAACAATTAATGAGCATGTTCGTGAACCGTTCGTGATCATGTTCGATTATTAAACAAACGAACACAAACAATCTTTTAAAATAAACGAACGAACACGAATAACCTTGTTCATTCAAGCTCGGTTTGTTTACAACCCTAATCATGGGATAAGGTCGAGTGAATTTAATTCTAATTTTTCTTGACAAAATAGATTCTGAATATGGTCAGATTTATTTTCTCCCTTTACAAAATGATAATACTATAAATTTGTAAAATTTCCAGCTACAAGATGCTTCAAATTTCTAAAAAGAAAAATACTTATATCTTATTGGGATATTATTGATCATTGAAATATTCTCATTCCTCTTGGTCTATTCTCCTCCATTGACATAAGAATATACAAATGCAGAATATATTTCCATGGTTCATCCACAAAAGAAGATTCTGCGTAACAATTTTATAATACAATTGTACGCCACGTTCAACTCAAAGCCCTTATATTTTTATAAAATTCCAAAAGAATAAAATAAAAATATTAACAATTTAGCATCGAATAAATTATAAATCAATTATGTACAAGGTGAAGTTATATTTAAAACGTATTATTGACTCCAAATTAAGAAACCATATGTTTAGTATGACTATAATATTCTAGAAGACAATATATTTTCTCTATTTTCATTTTTATGTATCTACGTTGACACTATAAATCTTTTTTTTTTTAAATAATAGTTGAAAAGAAATTATGATTTTTATATATATTTGCATTATTGCCATTAAATGTATTGGTGGAGAGATAACAATGTCACAATCTGCAACGACCCACCTTCAAGATCGACGATTATCCCCACAAACCAACACGGGTCTTTCTAAGCGCGTCCTAGGAAGCGATTTACTAGGGGTTCACCTATCCCATAATGCTCCACCAAATACGCTTAACTTTTGAGTTTACATGAGATTAACGCTTTAGAAAAAAATGTATCTTGTTGGTATAAGTAGACCTATCAAATCTTTTAAGCTCTCATCAATTGTGCGATCACATACTTGCACGATCTTAATCCTCTCTTCTTCGTGTGTAAAATCGGTTCATTTACGTCACCCTCCGCCAGAAGTCGCAAGAACCGCTCATTGTTTGTGCCTTCTCTTTGCATCGGCAATCACTCCATGCTCTCTTCGGCTGCGGGCATCACACAATGTCACATTATGCAAGATATTTTTGAGAAAAACATATTTCCAAAAAAAAAAAAAAAAACTCTACCTATTTAATTATTTATTTAAAAAAAATATGTGTCAGAAATTTGGGAATAGATGAACCGAATTGATCAAATTGGAGAATAACTGTAGGGCCCATAATTCAACAGCCCAATAGCAATAAACAATAATGGCGGATGGCCCATTATAATAAAATCCATGATTTCGCCCATAAATACCGCCATACCCAAAATTGTTTTTTTCTGTAAATCTGAACATATATTCTCCACTTCATAACGTTATTGGAGCCAAGAATTTGACATAGCTACGTAAAAATCAAGCGGAGAAAAAAAATGCAGATTTTCGTGAAAACCCTAACTGGAAAAACAATCACGCTCGAGGTCGAGAGCAGTGACACCATCGACAATGTCAAGGCCAAGATTCAGGTCCCTTTTTTTTATCCCGTTGTTTTATAATTTGTCGTAATTTTCTGGTTTTGTTGTGGCTATCTTAATTTTGGGCTTTTAATCGAGTTTATTGTGTGGGTGGATAGTTGCGAGTTTCGGATTGTTCTTCTGGATTGTGGTGATTGATACGTGGAATTGATGGAACTAGGGTTTGGGTTTTTTATTGGATTTCATTTGATTTGTTATTCTGCTGCTTTTGATTAGTTTCTTTTGAGCTGTATGTAGCTGAAGATTTTTGGTCTATATTTATGAAGCAAACTCGTTTTTCTGTTAATGATGTTTATTTAGTATGATACTTTCCCATAGGTTTTAGGGGTGCAGATGTGCTCTGATAAGTCATAAAATTCCAATTTTGTGGTTTTGTGATTCCTTCTGTTGTATATTTTCTTGCAAAGTTAATCCTCAGATGAAATTCGATGTATCAGTGAGCTGTTACACGTACTTTGTCCTCTCTAACATGTCGGCTGCCAAAGTTTTGGTGCCATGTGATAGTTTAATTGCTATAGCTGATCATTGTTTTTTTTTGTTTTCTCCCCTTGTTTCCTAGTTATTGAGTTGACTGTAAACTAAAATGAGAATTACTGCTCTCAGGACAAAGAAGGTATACCTCCTGACCAGCAGAGGCTCATATTCGCTGGTAAACAATTGGAGGATGGCAGAACTTTGGCGGATTACAATATTCAAAAGGAATCAACACTTCACCTTGTTTTGAGGCTTAGGGGAGGAACAATGATCAAGGTGAAAACCCTTACAGGAAAAGAAATTGAAATTGATATTGAGCCAACTGATACCATTGATCGGATTAAGGAACGGGTTGAGGAGAAAGAAGGAATTCCTCCGGTGCAGCAAAGGTTCGTGATACGTTCTGGCATAATTTCTTGTATTATCTTGAACTCCCTCTTTGTTAGGTGGTACGTCCTGATGCTGCAAGTGCTTTTTGATTTATTGGTTCAATTTTGTACGTGAAGTTGCCAATTGCTTGCTAAAATCCCTATGTCATCTTTTATAGTTGTGTTTTGGGCTTCTTTTCCATATATCAAGTGAAGTAAACAGAAAAAAGAATCGCATGGGACGTCCTGTTCATTTGTTTATTGATATTTGGACATCCCCTGTGTTCCAATTATTTTTACATTTTAGATTTTACCATAGAAATCATAAATTTTATAGTTTTCACAGAATATTTCCATATGTAGATCCTGGCCGAGTTGTTTAAAGCCTTTTATCCTTTCTCATCTCTCATGATCTCACCTCCATCTTTGAGATATGGATAAGAAAACCAAAAGAAAAGAGGGAGCTGTTACCAGTGTGATCTCCATAATTTTTTATATTAACCCCAAAATCTTCATTATGTACTTGTGAGATATCATTTCATAGTACAATCTCGAGTTTTATAAATGTAGTTAGATAATGAGGGTCTTGGAAATTTTCAGACTATGCAGTGATAGAAATATTTTATTGTAGGCTGATCTATGCTGGCAAGCAGCTCGGAGATGACAAAACCGCCAAAGACTACAACATTGAAGGTGGCTCTGTTCTTCATCTGGTCCTTGCTCTCAGGGGTGGCAGTCTCTAGGCAGCTACACAAAACTCTTCGAAAACGAGCAAATTGTGCTAAAAACCAATTTCAATTTATTGTGGACTCCTTATGTGTCTCTTCTTGCTTTCTTTTGTTCCTATGCTTTCTTGAATATCTTATATCCTCAGAGTTGAAGAGGTTATGATCATTGTTCTACTGGTCTGACTATTATCCCATCGTAAATTGTAACTCCGGTACATTGTAAGAGCAAAGATAGTTTTTGCTACATATTCTTATCTCCTTTCTCCCGTTTTTCGCTTTTCTGTGTGTGCTTTATTATTGTATCTGTGTTGGTTTCGAGATCCAAAGAATCGGAGATTTAAAGCGTCATCCCACTTGATTGGACAAAATTGCTATGTAAGCATTGAAGTTTGATGGCAGTGCTTGTGCATAATAGTGAAAAACTATGCAGAAAGGTTTTAATCATTTGTTCATTTCACTCTTGATTAGAGATTGGAAATTAGCATTATGATGTGTTAGTTCAGATTTGAGACACTTCGGGTGGATTCCTTATCCACTTGTTGTAACTTCTTCTTGTAACTTTTTATTACATTAATATAATTATTGTTTCTTAAAAAAAAAGAAAGAAAGATAGGTGAAAGTTGAAAGAGTTGGAAAGTGACAACTTAAAGTCTTAAACTGTATACTGGATTTGAGCATAAACCTGATAGAATCAGGTTGTGATTGGTTGTGCTTTCGTTCCTTTCATTTTCATTTTCTGAGAGAAAAGTGAAGAGAAATTTATTTGGGAGATGAAAGAGAAAATGTAGAGTGTGATTGGTTGTGAAAAAAGAGTAATGATTACTGTTGATGTGATTGATTTACTGTTTAAGATTGTGATTGTTTGTAAGAATTTTTATGTGTTAAGTTTTTTTGTTTTTTAAATTTAATATTTCCTTTAATTATCTAAATATAGCTTGGGAGTATATTCAAATAATTGGTCATGTTTTATAAACTCATGCATTTCTATTAATTAAGTTTATGACCTATGGGAATGAATTAATCTAATATTTATTAATTAATTAATCTATAATTAGTAATATATATGATATTCATTCTATTTGACATGTCTTACAAATCTCGGCGAATTGAACCACATCCACGAATCTATTTTATATTATTGCATGTAAACTAGAATACTATAGTTATCCGTATAATACTTGGCCAATAATGCTTAATTATTAAAATTTTAATAATATTTAATTAAAAATAAAAATAATTCAAAAATCGTTCAAAATAAACATATGTTATCATGAATTAGCCTACACATTAAAATAATTCAAAAATCGTTCAAAATAAACATATATTATCATGAATTAGCCTACACATTAAAATAATTCAAAAATTGTTCAAAATAAACATATATTATCATGAATTAGCCTACACATTCCATTTATACTAGTGTTTGGATAGATGATTAGTGGATACACAAACTGAGACTAATACTGAAAAACAGAATACAAATCACATAATTTTATCGAAATAGTATGACACTCGTACAGTAAAATTTAATAAAAATAAATAAAAGGAGGACCGAAAATCACGAGCCGCTTGTATACCTGAATACCTGAAGATTTTAACAATCCAACAATATTGAGAGAGATTTGGCCATAGATGGGGAGGATGGGTGAAACTTGTACTTGTAGAGACAAAAAAAAATGGAGGGTAAAATGACATTGATATATGTGTAATATTTATTTAATGAAATGGTAAGTTAGGGTGGTGTAGGCTTGTCAGACTTTTTAAAACTTTTTCAGATTCTTTTTCTTTTTCCCAATAAATTTAGATAATTTGGAAATGATAAATAGTAAAACTTCATAAATCAACCCACAACCAATCACACATTCTCTCCAAAAAAATTCGGCAGGACGAAATTTTCAAAAACAATCTACATCCAAGCACAGTGTCAGATTTCTCGTTCCATTTCCTGTTCCACTCATTGAATTCTCGACTTGTATATACATCTAAAAAACCAACAACATATATTAGTGGAACACAGAAAGTGGAGCATGAAATTTGTTCTCCAACGGTCAAACTTGACATGTTTGTAAATGCAAATTTAATGATGGGACATTTTGTAGCAAACCAATGTACACTTTACAGCAAAATTAGGGATCTAGCTTATTCAAAATTTCTGTAGTTTATCATATTAGATTGTATATATTTTATTTTAAGAATAAATTCTTACATGAATCTTGACTCTTGAGCAACTTTTATCTTTTTCTAACAAAAATAAAAATCAACTTAATGAGAGGAAGAGCGAAGATTTAATTTTTTTTTTTTTGTCTATCAGAGGTATCCCCACATACTAGTTACATAATTTTTCCACACACTGCCCTATAAGCCTATGGGAGCGAAGATTTCATTTTTAAACATCATTAAAATTGAACAACAAATAATGTGACTTAGAGGGAAAGGAGGAAAAGTGTAACATTTGAAAAGAGAGGAGACAAAAAAAATGTCAAAATAATTTCATTCCATTTTCCTCTTTCTCACTCTCAACAATCTATGGCCAAAATATGGAACTTGATGAAAGAGTGCACCCCAGCTCAACATCTGAAAATTAATGTAAAAAAATGAACAAACTAACAATCAGATATCAAAGACAGTAATAAACCCCTCTTGCAAAGAAATAATCTCACAATTTCACATAGATATCCATAATTTGGAAATCTAAAGTTACACTTTTTGTCTGTCTGTAAAACATATAAGGTTATTACTTAAATATCTTAGCAACACACATATCTGTTTGTACATTTTAGTGAAAAGTGCCACTTTCTACTTTAAGGTTCTGTTTTTTGTCCTTCTTCATGAAGTAGGAGAACCAGATGAAGGCATTGGACTCTGAGAGAGAAAAAAAAACACCATGCTCTTTAACCAGAGCTGCTTGTTGTATTAGAGGATTCCTCTTGGTTCGCCAGAAACCGGACAATAACAATGGTGATATTATCGGCACTCCCCCTCTGATGTGCTTCCTGCATCAGCCTCTTTGCTGCTTCTTCCGGATCCGATATTGGTTTAGTCATAGAGACGGCTTCCTGGAAAAACATCGGACGAGAAAATTGACGATTTGGTGGTGTAGGGATAATTACAAAAAAAAACCCTGAGGTTCGGGCTAATCACAAAAAATCCAGAGGTTTTTAAAAATTACAAAAAACAAAAAACCTTGAGGTTTGATTCTGTTTTAAATTTTCCCCCTTCATAAACAAAAAACATTTCAAAACTCTCTGATATTTATATAAATATTAGGGTTACCCCCTTAAATCAAACCTGAGGGGGCATTCTGTAATTTTGAAACATCTCTGGATCTTTTTGTAATTAGCCCAAACCTCAGAGGTGTTTCTGTAATTATCCCTTTCGTGTAATATAGCAGAAATGTTGCCCCAAGTAGCACGGAGGAAATTAAAAAAATACCCTTAAGATTCAGTCTAATTACACAAAAAAAAAAACAAAAAAAAAACAGCTATCTTTCAAAATTGCAACTGCTCTCCCCTAAGATATATTACATGCATCCGATTGAGGTTGTATTCGCTTAATAAATACCTCCACTTGAGGGTGCAAATTGTGACAAAGAGACAAATATCAAGGGGTTATTTGTAATTTAAAAAAAACGAGTTTTTTCCCCTTTTTTTTTTGCAATTAGACTGAACCTCAAGGTATTTTTGTAATTGACCCTCTACATTACATAAACATGGAATTGAACCCAAAATGCCGCACCTCATTTGTTACTACATCCCAAAGTCCGTCACTTGCAAGGATAAGAAACTCGAGGGTGTTATCAACTATTTCCTCCTGTGTTTTACATCAAGAAACGGAACAATAAGGATGCTGTATGAAAGCAGAAGAAAAAATTTGTCTACAGCAATGAAATGAAATCATACGTTTCTTCTCAACTCGTAAAAGATTAAACTCTGGAATTAGATTTGGACGTAAAGGAATTATCAGACGTTTCTTCTCAACTCGTAAAAGATTAAACTAATGGATAATTGCACGTTTAGTCATTTTATCTAGCTGACACGACAATATCTCATGATTATCGAAAATGTTTATTTATTAGAACATGTCTGAAACACACCTGAATCTCTGGATCCGCAACCACATATTGCTTCAGCAGTCTATCACCAAATGCACGAGACACAGCAAGCACTCCTCCAACTCTCCAAGTTCCTATAGAGAATATCCGATGACGAGTAAACCAGAAAATCATCCAAAATATAGCAGTAATTAAATATGAAAAAAATACATGAATCCTGAATTATTTCACCTGCCCACATCACAAAACCTCCAGCATCTTCAATTCTTTGCCTCTCATCTGTTTGATCTGGTTTGTGATCTCGAGAGACAGCAATAGCTGAAAGATAAAACGGAATGTTGCTCAGAAACATTTATGGCTCCGGATTTCAGCTTTCACATTTTGCTCAGAAAATTCATTTGAAATGAGTTCAAATCTTAACATTCACTGTTTAAAACTGGTTAACTGCAAAATTCAGTTTCTCTCGAATTTATAATGTTTTCAGTAGAAATATTTCAGTCAATCCTAGATATAAATAATATAATGGGATAAATACAAGTACTACCCTTGAGGCTTAGCTTAATCACAAAAAAATCCAATTATATTTCAAAATTACAAATACCCTCTTGACATATGTTAATGGGATAATGACAAAAAGTACCCCTGAGGTTTGACCTAATTACAAAAAAACCCAGCTAACTTTTAAAATTACAAAAAGTACCCCTGAGGTTTGATTCAGTGTTAAAATTAAGGGGTAAACTGCAATGAGTTTATAAATATGAAGGAGGATTTTGAAATATTTTTTGGTTATAAAGGGTTTAAATGTTAGACCAAATAAAACCTCAATGGTATTTTTTGTAATTTTGAAAGTTAGCTGGGTTTTTTTGTAATTAGGTCAAACCTCAAGGGTATTTTTTGTAATTAACCCTATGTTAATTACAAATTGCACTATTGAAGGAGTGTTGAGGGGGTAATGAGTATACCAAATACAAACCTCACTGGGGGGTATTTGTAATTTTAACAAATAAATGGATTTTTTTGTAATTAGACTATATCTCAGGGGTAAGTTTTGTAATTATGCCTAAATTAATTTAAATCTTCACTAAAATCCTTAAGGCCTACAACAAATTTGACCTTTATTGACAAGACAATAAATCTTAATAACAAATAAGCGAGCGGAGCACATAGCAAAACAGATGGACCAAAAGCAAAAGTTTCCAAATCTTACCATTACCACCCCTGCAAATAACAGCTCTTGAATCCCCAACATTTGCCACCAATAAACGGTCGCCAACAAGGATAGCAGTTGACGCAGTTGAACCGGCATCTCTGTTCTGATTATTTTCGGATTTCAGGAATTCTGAGTCTGTATGACTGTATGCATCGGCTGAGAAAGGGACGAAGACAGTGGAAATCGGAAATGTAAGTTAAAAAACGCAACTCGAAAAATGCAAAGAGAGTAATCACTGAGGACATACCTATAGCTGATTTTGTATCAGAAATAAATTTCGGGTGGCTGATCAGATTACTGAAAAGGTTTTGTTTGACATATTCTGCAGCTCGAGCTCCGCCATGACCTGAGATATTTAACGCAGATATATTATTATATATAATAAAGAATCAGCCCCAAATCTAGCATCATCTCAAATACCTTATAAAGCATGGAAAAATTAGAAACATTCTAATTCAACACCGCAAACTGCAGAACCTTTTTTTTTTTTACACGGGAAAATTTTCAGAAATCCTTATAATCAACTCATTATATGGCAGTGTACACCGTCAGAGTAGTGTGCAAATAACAAGGGACTCAGGAAAATTACCCCAAAAGATTTTGTTTTGTAAAAGCATTTTTGTTAAAAATACATCAATGAAATTGAATTAGCAAATCTTTTTTCCTCGCAAGACGCCTCCATCTATATCATTTACGTCCAATGATGATGAGTTTCTGGACATTCTCTATTTTTGCTACGGTACGTGCATTTCCAAATAATTTGAGTCTTTCTGAATAATTGATCAAGTTAGAATACTAGTTTTCCAAACACCGACATATTTTGAAACTTCTAATCACGTATGGTTCAATATGTGACGTGAACCGAAACTTCGTCTAAATTGTAGCTAAGTTTTTTTTCCTTCTTTTTTGAACTAAGAGCTCAATTGAAAATAAGTTTATTTTTCTTGTCCTTTCTGTTGAATTTTCCACCCTACGTGGTAAATACTATTCCTTTTTAGTAGGAGATCAACCAACCAACACCACCAAGTCTTCAATGGTTGGTTGCCAAACTTTGTTGACAAAGTTTGTTCACATGTTGGAATTGGGCATGGAAAATGCCTATAAAAGGGCTTCATCCTTGAATGCAAAATCACACCAAGCAATTAGCATTTTAGCAATTGCAAGAGAAGAGAGAAAATAGAGAGTAGAGAGTGTATCTATAAGTGTGTGTTTTGAGTGAAGAAAAAGAGAGAAAAATTAGTAGTAATTTTTCATTCTCACCCAAAATAAAGATTCCTATTTTCGGGTATTCCAAGTTGAGTAACTTGAGATAATTTGTGTATCCCCTATTTTTAGGGAGAAATTTTGTAAGCCTACTATACATTTAGTGGAGGATTTATCCGGACTACGGTCTCCGTGGTTTCCCAATTTGGGTTTTCCACGTAAAAATTCTTGTGTCCTATTTTTTATCGTCTTGCACTATTATTTGCAGATTCTTGGTTTGGTTTCCATTTTTAATCCAGCTAAGTGGGAAAAGATTTTACTATTTCCGCTGTGCCGGTGTCATTTATTTTGACACTCTTTCCCAACACTTTCCGAGCCACACCAAAGATAGATATATGGAGAGAGATTGAGAGAGAGACCGTCAAAGACTCCGAAGAGTCCAACCACCTCCCCGTCTACACCGTCAATCCTTGTCTCATAGAAATCCTCCATCGAAGACCTTTTACCTAGAGAACTTGCATATCCATAGCTGAACTTTCCATTCTGACTGCACGGAGGTAAATAATATACACTAAATGTTAGGCGACATCACATACAACATTTTCAGTATAATAAAATGAACATCACGAGTAAAAATAAGGGATAACAGTGACACCAAACTTCAACGCTGACGATAATTTAAGATAATCATCAATAAAACTTTAGTATAATCAAACACCACGTAACTATTGACTTTATTTTTTCCTTAATAAAATCAAACCAGACCACCTATCGTGAGACGTACAACTTCAAATTCCACAAACGGGAAGAGGTGAACAATCATTTTTATCTGGAAAAGCAATTATTGTGCACCAGATAACGACAAGCCGCAGTTTTATATGAAGCTTTTTGCATCACGGATATTCATAATAATCTAACGTGTCCACATGCGCATTACGACAGACAGAGTCCACAATCGAACTTCAATTATCATACGTAAGCAGTTGGATTCTGTAGCACGGATGTAATCATGCGTAATATGAATTTTGTAATAATTGAAAACAAACACTATTTTTTTCTAGATTTGCCTATGCACAGTCAACCCACAAATTTTGTTCCGACCAACCAATCATATTAATCGCATCACAGACTCCGAAAAATGGCAAGCCACCAACCAATCATATCCAACTAACAGGAAACCAAAGAGTGACCAACCAATATTATTCACATTAAAAGAGTATAACTGCAAATTCAATTGAACCACCTGATAATTAACTAAACACCATATGCACTTTCGGTTTGCGGGCTCGTATATGGGAAAACAAAAATAGAAAATAGTATAAAAGCAAGGCTTATCATTGATTTGCTTCCTCATGAATCCAGATTTGGTGCTTTAAAACAAAATGCAGCTCTAAGCTAATCCAAGAACCAGAAAAATAATTATAAAGGACTAGTTTTTATTTTTATTTTTCTACCGATCAAAATAAAATAAAATAAAGGACTATTAATGAAACACACAGAACAACAAAAAATCTAAAATTCACCATGGATACAGTATGTCCTCCAAATTAACCCAAAAAAAACTGAAACAAGATGATATTATAAATTAGGGATAATTACAACCCCCCGAGGTTCAGGCTAATTACGAAAAATCCAGAGATTTTTGAACATTACAAAAATTTCCTTGAGATTTAATTTAGTTTCACATTTTCCCCCTCCATAAGCAAAAAAACATTTCAATACCCCTGATCTATATAGAAATATTAACAGTTACCTCTTAAATTTAAGACAAATTCCTAATTTTCAAAAATTCCTGGATTTTTTGGTAATTAGCCCAAACCTCAGAGACTTTTTTGTAATTATCCCTACAAAACATCCCAGTAGCAAAACAAATGGGGCTAGAGCATCACCCACCTAAGGCCACCGCCGCTGACCGGAGCATCGTCTACCCGGACTTGGCTCGTAGATTGTGACAAAACTGAATTCAGATAACCCATTTACCCAATCTGTTGGCAAATTCTTTAACCTTCAATTTTTTGACTTTTTCTTAGAAATAACCACCTAATAAATCTATTCCTATATTTCTTTGTTTCAAGAAATCTTGATAGCCCAAAATGGGAAAATGGTTAATTTTTTGCAAAAGATGTTAATTTCTTCAGAAAAGACAATATCATGCCATCAAAGCATCTGAAAATTAAGCTCGGTTCCAATTAGGGATGTTTCCAATCCAACCTGCTCATAACAGAAACACCAAAAAAAAAAAAAAAATTAATTAATAAATAAAATCAAAAGGAGCATTACCACAACAAATTTCATGTTCAAGAATAGATCTAATATGCACGTACATACATAACAAGCTCAAAAAGCAAAACTATACAATTGAAAACCCCATTAGTAATATTGCAATACTATACAACGAACAGAAAAGCCCAACCGAAAATATAATAAAATAAAATAAAATCATCATGAACCCATCATAAAAATCTCAGCTTTCCCACTTTTTTTTAATCATTGGCTTAAAAAAAATCCAATCTTGATCACAATATAATTCAAGAAACTTCTATTTTCATTTCAAGAGAAAATGCGAGAAAAGAAACACATGGGCATACTGTATCTATATGTATGTACGTATGTATAAAGAAAAAGAAACGAGAGAGAGAGAGAGAGAGAGAGAGAGAGAGAGAGAGAGAGAGACCTGAAGGAAGGAGTCGGAGAAGAGGAAGCCATGAGAGAGAAACAGAGAAACTTAAAAAGAGGGAAAAAGAAAATGGTAAAAAGACAAAGATGGAGAAAAAAAAGGAGGGGGAGAAGTTTGTAATTACAATTAATTATTGGAGTAGTTTCAATCAAAGGAAATATAATTAAAGTCAAATATAATCAATAATGGGCAACCTCTTTATTTTTTCTCAATCATTCATGGTTTCTGTTTATTTGATAAATAGTTGTCAACAAAAATGTATATGCATGGATCAATCTTGTCCTTTAGGAAAATCGGATAGTGTTCAAATGAGTAATACTACCAAGTCTCAAGTTCAGATCGAAGGTTGGATTTCAATTCAAATTTCATTAACCTCCCCTCCTCCCAGGAGTAATAAAAAAAAAATTTATGTTTCAGTATTAGAAGTTTGTGTTTTTAGGACCGAAAAAAGAAAAAATCAAAAGTCGCTATAGAAAGTTCGTAGAAATTAACTAAAAGCACCAACGATTGATGCTCGACGAAGAGACTGGTCAGAGTCAGAGAAGATTAACAGAGCTTGTCGCTGGCCGGAATTAAGATACAATGACTATAAATAAACTAGGGTTCGCGTAATTAAGGAATCATAATTAGGATTTGAGTTCGAATTTGGGGAATTAACGAATTCATTTCATCTTTTATGAAGAAACATGGGAAAAACCGGTAAGTTCGGTCAGATCCAATTCCACAATTGCAAGTCAATCCTTTAGTCTTAGACGGTCAGCTAAAGAACAGTAGTAACGTTGATTAAAACTTGTAATATCGGGTACTATATTTGATGAGTTAGAAACATGGAATACTAAAAACGAAAGTAGGTAAAGTTGCAGTACTAGTCATGAAATTATACCTATTAAATACTATATAAAATACGAAAAATGAGACTGGTAAAAATAGGTAACCGAGGAAGGACGGTTGGGATACAGAATTACGACAAATAAATTTCTATGCTATATATAGTATATTAACTATCCGTAATCTATGCAGTCAACAAAAAAAAAAAAAGAAAAAAAAAATCTATGCATAAATATGGATAAGAAAACAATATAATAAAAAATTTTGTAGTTTTTTTTTTTGTAGTTTAAGGGGGGGTTGAAGACAAAAACATGCAAGCGTAACTGAAATTGCGATAGCCAAGCACGTGGCATGCATGCAGCGAGAGGTATGCAATGCCTCATGGATCTATTCCCTCTCACGTAATTACTACCTGTCATTTATTTGTTTGTTGCCTATAATACAATTAATGTTTTATTATTGGTACACGAAATATTTTGAGAATGGCTGGACAATGAAAGCGCACACAAATTTTAGCCTTTGGAAGAAAATTACATTCATACTTGTCAATTCAACTTTAAGATTTAATCCTTAAATTTTTTAAGTAACTTTCGTATAATAGTGACGTTTAAAACTAGTATAATTTTAGTTAGTCATAATATTACTATGGAGCAGGATAAATTTAGGTATTAATGTTAGTTAAAATTTGCATATAAGGGTAATCAGGAGAAAACTTTTGCTCACCAACCATAAAAATGTCATTCTTTTTGGAAAAACAATTATGTGTTAAAATAATACTTCTTTTGAATAAGATGAAGTATATAATAATTGTAAATACTTCACCACAACACATTTAAAAAACAACTTATGTTAATATTTCATATTTATTTATCCGACATGGCATAGATGAAATAATTTGAACTTGACGGGAGGATTTGAGAACTGAAATATATGAAATCCTCTAAAGAAAATAGCACAGAATTGGAGTTTAATGATTTGAAATCTAATGGATGATAAGACTACTCGAACAAGTTCAATAAATTTGTCGTTAAATATTGAAAAAGTGACGTTTATTTGGAACAAGTTCAATCAAATCGTCCAATCCAAATACAACCTAAAAGATTTCCTACACTTTTATCATTCATTAATTGGAGATCACAACATCATTCTAATAACATTCTTTAACTGCAAATACATCAATTACCAAGAATTTGAAATCCTTGAGGTCTACTCTTCCAAATAAATCTTGGATCCAAATCAACATGTATATACATATTATCATATAAATTCAACAAACATTTAGAAATGGTAAGAGCGTGAGTTGGGGTAAGTTTCAAGATTTTTCAAGAGTGATTTAATCGTGAGATAACGTACAAATACAATTTGAATTCAGCTGTTTTAGAATTGGTTTTCGCTGTTTCTCTTTTCCTTTTTCCTTTTTGTTATGTACTCTTTCATTTAGTAAAAATCAAACAAGATTAACATCGAGTAATGGTTTCTAAAATTAGCTAAATAATATTGTACCATATTTTATGTTTACTCAAAGCCCAACTTAAGGAACTATTCCAAACTTTAACACACAAAGTTGTGGAAATCCACCTGACCACCCCCCGCCCAAAATAGAAAATAAATTGAATAAGATAAACAAATAAGGAAGAAATAACATAAAATATGTCCATTAAAATGTGAAATGAGAATATCAGCTTAATCAGCTGTCATTAATCGACTTAACCCAAATGTTTCAAAGTCGTATTATAGTGAGTGGATTTATAGACAAATAGGTTAAGAGTCAAATTTCTCCAGCCGAAATAACAACTCTAGAGACTTTTGCATTTAGACCCTACACACCATTCTTTGTCAACAAATCCAACATGGCCAAGTGTTAAAAAACTTTTTTATAAATCATGCTTAGTGAGATAAATCATGGTAAAACTTTTCAAACCCTGATCAAGAATAAAGAATACTAAAATGCCTATTAAACTATATATATGGATAATTACAAAACCCCCCAGGTTCGGGTAATTACAAAGAAATCCAGAGATGTTTCAAAATTACAAAAAGTCCTATCAGATTTGATTGTGCCTTAAATTTAAAAGGGTAATTATAATATTTCTATAAATATCAAGGGTATTTAAAATGATTTTGCTTATGAAGGGAGAAATGTAAGACGGAATCTGACCTTCGGGGTTTTCTTGTAATTAGCCCGAACCTCAGGGAGATTTTTGAAATTATCCCTTATAACAACAAAAGGCAGAGAGAGAGTAATTTTCAATGCTTGAAATTTTGAGGATTGTTGTTGGCTAAATTATGAATTATCTTTGATATACAAACCCAGGTAGTATCGGGTAATTTGTGGCAAGAGTGTGCCACAAGTGCTGAAAGTACATCAAATGCAAACCTTTGAAACTCAGGTTTCAATGCTAAGCGTAGAGCCATAGCTGTCCATACATCTGGAGCTAACTTCACTGCGTGTCTAAAAGATTGAAACCCATTAACCACTCTCGATAGCATTTCCTCGCCCTGCCAAAGTAATCGAGAAAGAAATTCGTGAAAATAATCAGCAGTCGCGCATCTTAGAATTGCTACGGTTCTAATTTACACAATTGCAGCACAGACCACGAACCAACAATCAATCATGCACACAGAGACACGCATGTGCGTGTGTGTGATCCATGGAGGGAAAGGTGAAATGATCAACCAAATAGAAACTGGAGATTAAGTTAATAGAGAGTGTTCGGTGAATAAGTTGTAAAAGTGCTTTGACATATTTCAAAAGAAAACCAGATGCAGAATCAGAAATCTAAACCACTCATTCCAATCTAATTCAATTTTACAGAACATAAGCAAAAGTTGATATTTGATAACACTAAAAACTACTTTTGTCCGGTCAAAAGCTAACAATCACTTTTTTAAGGAGTTTGCAAACACTCCCTAGGTTTAGTGAAGAATGATAAGACCTTACTGGGGACATAAAGCACGGGGGACTACTTCACCATTATTGCTAAAATATCAGCCAAATTTTCTCATTGTATCTCAAGCACCAATCCATTCTCAGAATTAGATGCCTAGAAATGATATAATCTATCAAAAACTTATAAATTTGTTAAAAACTTTTCATATAAAGACAAACCTCGGATGCCGGCCTTGGCGCTTCAAAATTTTCATCAGAAAAGCGAGAAACTATTTCCTGTTCAAGGAAAGTATCAGCTGCCTTGAGTAAGTCCCTGATAAGGAAAACCCGTACCCTAGAACCTTTCTTGGACAGAATAAATTGGAAAAGATCCTCCGTAGCAGCCACAACAGCACGCATATTAAATGACTTCCATTCCAGTGGATTTTGAGAAGTTCCTTGAGGTTTCGACGAATTCCCATCGGTTTCAGACGCTTGTGCAGATATTGCTACTATCTGAAACAACATAAACGAGCAGTTAAAACATTGATATAACTTTATCTATGACTCCAGCATTTACTGATATTCTAAAACCCATAACAAGCATATCACACAAGATGAGCAATGCAAAGGACAACCTAATGAAAATACGGAGATAACAATATGTAAACAGAGAGGGGCATGGAAGTTAATGCCCTTGTTTCAATGATATTTCTTTCACAACTACTCTTCTCAACAGATCTACTAAACCCAGATCCTAATGTTAAAATAATGACTTGTCAAGAAACAGAAAATATATTGCTACTTATAAAATCTTCAGTGGCATTCACTGACTGCATAATAGTATAGTGTCCTTAACATATTACATAAATGGAAAGATCAATTGGTATTCACGAGGCACATTATATATCAAGAGGAATGAGGTAGAAATAGACACCTTGAGAAGCTCTGAACGAAAGACGAAAGTAACAAATACCAACACCTACGTGATTGGACAAACCTATTTTGAATTCAACCGTATTTTCTAGCGAAAATGTCATAGATGAACAACAATTACCTACCACAGCGTTCATCTTCTCAACTAATATACTCAAAAACTCAAATTACTCAGTTGCTTTTCCCAAATTATGAAGGAATTTCGCGAAAAGGAGTGAGTGTGTGTGTGTGTGTGGAAGAGAGAAGAAAGAGATGGCAAAAGGCTGGAAGAGGAAAATACCCACCAGTTTTTCGAGCCGATTCCATCTTATAGAGCCATCATTCCGGATCAGAAGTTGCCCCAATATTTTCCTCATGTCAGGACTTGGGTCCACCAATAATCTACCAATGACAAAAGGATATGCACTCTCCACCACTTTGAAATCAGGATCCAAAACTTTTGCAGTTCCTTCAAGTGAACCCAGGGCTCTTATCACCAGTGCATAATCCGGGGGAAGGGAGAAATTGAAATCGTACATAACATCATATAATTGATTCATTATGCCCTGAATTCAAAGGAAAATAAAATTTTCAACAAATCGAGGTTGCGTATTCACTGAGGGGCAACATATGCCAGAATTTCTTAAAAATAAGTTTTGATCTGCAAAGCACTTGCACATCATATTTATGAATATGATAAGCAAAATATGAGAACCTGGAAATCTTGGGATAGTCTCGTTCCATGACCAAAGGATGCCTTCAAAGCATCTGACACAGACTGTACGTCAACCCCTTCAGGGATAAATCCCAGAGAAAGAAAGTCATTTGCCAACCCCAGAGAATCTCGATTCACAAAGTGCACCAGCTGTCAGACAATATCCAGAATAAGTTAAACAGAGAAAATCAAATCAATGGAAAATGACACCTTAAATGATTCTCACCACTCTAATGAGTCCCACACGATAGTGCCGTGGAATATCACCCATCATTCCAAAGTCAAAATAAGCAAGGGACCCATCCTCAGTGGCAACAAGATTTCCAGGATGGGGATCAGCATGGAAAAATCCCACCTCTAGCAATTGCCTCAAAGAGCAATACAAACCCTAAAGATAATGATCATCAAAAAACATAGATACATCAACAAACATTGGCCACAGATTCCAGCAATAAATTTTCGGAACAGAAACTCAAAGCATGCAATACAGACAATAATTCTGAAAGCAAGACAATAGAGCACAAATTAGATGCCAATGAAGATCAAAACCAATAAAATGAAGTAGGAGAAGCCAGACCAGTATTGAATTGCCCCTGGCCCCTTCTATTACCTCATCAATTAGTTGCTTTCGGTTTAAACAGGCCTCTCTCAGACGACTTTCATCTGTAAGCTTAATTCCATCAATCCATTCCATTGTGAGGACAGCTTTGCGTGTTAGGTTCCAATATATTTTCGGAACTTTGACACCAACGACTTGCTGATATGCTACAGTAATGTTAAGTAAAATATTATACATGTGAACACCACCACCAAAAGAAAGAAACTTAAAAGTAGGTAAAAAGTTCCACAAATATGACAGCCAGTTATATTTCCAGTTAAATTCATCACCGAGGGGAAAAACATAGGAAAAAAACGAAAAAAGAAAAAAAATGGTCATCAGTAGCCACAATAATAGATAAGCTAGTACGAAGAACTGCTTCTTTCCTTCCGCTGTCTAACAAACACCTATGGTGCTATGCTATGCTACTTCATGAGGCGACTAACTCTATCTGTCTAAACATGGAGAAGAACATGTTATAATCTGACTGTACAAAATAATTTTTGCCAAACTTATGGATGAGAAACCACCAACTTCTTTAGTTCTTTTGTTAATGACTTTGAAGGCATCAGCAGTGTTCATGGTTCATACATTGTATATACTCTTTAAAATACATCCCCCACCCCCCACCCCACCCCAAAAAAAAAGGGAAAGAAAGTAATAAGTTCATAAGGAAAATTCTCATTAAACACTTCATGAAGCAATTTCCAATAAGCTTCTGAAAGCTGGGTTAAAAGCATATAAAGTATTCACATGAAATGAGACCTTGAATCAGATGCTCTCTAACCTCACAATGATTCTCTGAGTTGATTTTTCTAGGAGGGACCAGAGGGTCAATGGTTGAAACTCGTGTAATATCTTTCTTTATTATTTGTAGTGATACATGAAAAGCATCTAGGTCACATCCAAGGATGCTAATGCAATAGGTTGATCCAGACTACCGCAACATAAGATATCAATGATGCAATGGGCTAAAATTTGGAAGAACTTACAGGATTGACAGCCATATAGAGCAGCAAAGCGCTCAGCATTTTCACCCTCCAGGATGTAATCAATCTCCTCAAACATATGTCTCACCTACACACGCAAAAGTTCGACAAAAGTCATTAGGTTTAAGGTTTTGAAACCCACCCACCAACATATTCATATCCAATAAGTAGCCAATGAGAAACGAATTTGCATCTAACAGCTGTTGAAAAAATAACTTGATAAACAAAACTAAAGTAGAAAGAAACCCTAATTCACAGAGAGAATGCCAGTAAAGAAGTATGTGATAGTTCTTGAACCACGTGTACAATGCTATTGGGAAATGATATGTATCACAATCAGGAGGCTCACCATCTCATTGACTGCTACTAACAGATCTTTACGAGCTTTGGCAAATCTTTTTAACTGGCCTCCAATCATATTAAATAGCAGGGCATCAAGGGTCAATAAATGGGACATACCAGGCCTCTGGACTTTGACAGCTACAAGCTCTCCAGAGTGCAGGTGAGCTGCAAAACTTGAAGCAACAAACGCACATTTAGATGAATTACAATTCCAACTAGGGCATAAGGGCCTCATACTGCCACCCCGAAATAGAACAAAAATTCACACCAATGTAAATTTTCTTTACAGATCTCAGTTTTCTAACCTTTATAAACCTGTCCCAAGGATGCTGCAGCGATAGGCTCCTGGCTAATATCAGCAAATATCTTTGATACTGGCATTTGCAACTGTGACTCAATGGATTTGATGGCCAAATGCGTTGGAAATGGAGGTATTTGATCCTGGAATTACTACGAGACTTCAGTTGTAGTATTCATAGCATGCACCAGGTTTCATGTTACTGAGTAAAAATACCTGGGCTTCATCAAGCAATCAATCAAAGTACAAAATAAAATGGAAACACCATGCATACCTGTAATTTAGCAAGTTCATTGCAATATACTTTAGGCAGTATATCCGGTCTTGTGCTTAAAGCTTGTCCGAGCTGTAAATCGGAAAGGAATAGGTTAAACTATGATCCTCTTGATCACATTTGCCAGCTCCATACGGCTTCTTGTAAGGTTAGATAACATCAAATAGCAATTTGGCTCCTGAACTGTCATGCGCATTACTTATTATCAAAGGTAACAAGGATGATAGCAGTAACTACCAATAAACAATTCAGTACACTGCCAAATATGGTATACTGATAGCTATAGAAGAAGAAGAAAATGTGAAGTGCTACAAAAACCTTCAGAAGGATGGCAAATATTTATAACGCAAGCTTTCAGTCAAATGATGAAAAATGGTGATTTATGGCATATAATAATGATAATAAACAATAGTGAGTACAACAGCATAGAAACCATTAACTTATATCATGAAACATAACTTGCCTTGATATAAAACGGCCCCAAGCGAATAAGAGTTTCACGAAACTGCAACATGTCAATCCAGATTCGAACAATTGTTAGACAAATAATACAATGAAATTCGAATAGTAAGCAACAAACGATAAACAATTATTGTCATTGTTTATGCATGTCTTACATGATTCAATATCATGAATATATAATTCCAAAATAGACGTTTAGTACAAAGCCTTGCATATGCACCAATAAAGATCTTTCCACCTGATGTCCTTCAGATCAATGTAACTATCATCCTAGAGTATGTTCGCTTTTAAGAAACAGAAATGTTTGCACCAAGTTATTTTGCCAGGGTGTAATTTATCAAAAAAAAAAAAGAAAAGAAAAACATTCCAAACACTCCATTATAACACGACTTTTCAAAATTTCAAGGTTTAACCATTTCTTCAGTGCTGGTAAACATCTCATCCTTAAGAAAAGGACGTTTCACATCATAAACAATCAGCACACGATACAAAACTTTGATTAGAAAATATAAGTTCGGGAATATCAGTTCCATGATGTGATCCACCAAGCATCAAGTAGGGCACTGCCTTGACAAGCTCTACAAATGCAACGACTCTCATGTTACTTTAAATTGTAGATCCCAGAAACAGATTCACTATGGATTAAGTCATTCAAACAAAGTGGGACAACATATGACACTTAATATGTATTAAGAGTAGGTTGAAACACAAATCAGAGAGGCCCGCTAAATTAACATAAATACAGTGTAAAGTTACAAGGGCTAGTAGCCTAGTCCATTGTTTATACTTAAAAATTAATAACAAATAAATTAGAGAAAAATAAAAGAGTTAGGTTTGATGGATTCTGTTGACCATAGCACTTTAGATTAATCTCAATATCTAGTGTTAAATCCACTTTAGTCCCTCAGTTACCACGCACAGCTTCTCCTTAGACTGTCCATCATACCACTCAGCTCACCGGTACTTCCAAACTAGTCTTAATATTTTTTTTGGCCATTTAGTAACCTGCCCAATTCCAGAGACAAACTCAAATCAAGTAAACTTGATTTCCAGATTACAGCCCTCACAATTTCATTATGCCTTCCAAATTGACCAAATAAACTGGATTTGATCATAAGATGATCCTCCATTTTGAAAACTAACTCTTGGTTCACCAACTCCACCATAAGTGCATAAAATCACCTGGGTTCTTTTCACATCATCTGCAGCCAGACCAACCATCACATGCCATTACCGTAAACAATGTGAAAAGTGAAGCCCCTATGCTTGAATTACACTCTTTGTGAAGTGTGTTCAGTAATTAGCCTACTAACTTATAGACCACCCATCCAATCACCACAATGTCCAAATATTGAGCATTAATCACTGGTATAGCTGTCTAAAGTCAATTAACCTTGTTGTGAAATGGTGTTAAATGAGCAGACATGCAGTATTTACTATTTAGCATCCCAGGGGAACTATTAGAAAATTGTGCAAAATAGTTTAGTACCTTACTAAATGTTGAGGAAGTAGGCCTGAAAAGGGGTTGATACTAGAGGATAAGAAGACAGTTTCATCTTAAAATTTTACCCAAGGCAGCTGATGGAGATCAGGAAATTCCTTCTAATACATGGACAAGTTGAATCAATTGAAATAAACTGCGATTAAAATAAGCTTCAAGGGATAATTTACAAATATTACTAGCTTTTTCTGCAACAATTTTTATTGCATAACTAAAGAAATATAACTAACCTTAACTGAACGTTTTTTGATATCATGAACGAAGAACTGCCAAATTGTTAGCTTCAACACATAGAATGAAATAATTGCAGCTCTATACAAAGCCAAGAACGGACCAAAACGGTAAAAAGCAGACACACTTTTTGAACCAAGAGCACGTCCAAATTGAGTTTCAAGAGATTCTTTCCTCAACTTTGCATACTCAGCAGAAGGCCTTTCACCATGCACACTGGAGTAGCCACTAGAGAAACTGCATCAATTCGAACAAGGCACGTGTTAGAGATATAGCTGAAGTTGTCATTTCCAGTATTAAGATTTTTAGTTGCTGTATTTTTACTTTCAGTTTGAATGTTGGCGGGACTATACATAGGAACATGTATCACACATTTCAGGTGTGAGTTTGATAATGAATAATATCTGCAAATATTTTCTCTCTAGTTTTTCTTCCCATTTTGCTTGAGCTGGGAATTTAACATGGTATCCAGAGCAAGTTGTTTTAGTTATAAAAGATCCCTTAAATCCATGGTACGAGCGCCGCTGCAACTTATGAATAAAGCAGCTCCAAAGAATGGCGGTCATCACATACAACAAGAAAATCATATTTGACACTGCCATTAATTATTCTATTTGGGAACCATATTACACATGTTGCAAAAGCATTAACAAGTGGGATATATGTATTGCTATTTACTCTGTCCTACATATTTTTATAGAATAAAACTTCATAAAATCGACTATTACTAAAAAATCACACAACAATTCAAAAGATGCCACGCGCAGTAAAATATCTCTTTCCAATGTCAAAAATTTGCAACAAAGGTAGCTACAGCTCCAAAAAACTTATTATTGCACAAACTATTGCAACGTACACCCAATCATCAGTCAAGCTCAGAAATTTATCCTAAGCAACAATGCATATAATTTGAGCTCTCTAACTATGCGTAGCCTTACAATTTTGGTTGTAAAAAGCGATACAAAACATCATTATCCTGCATCAGCCTCCACCTGATTCTCTGAGCAGAATTTCCATTCCGTAAAACTGCAAAAATTTGATAAGATACCTATTAAAGAGACTCCCACACAAGTACATAGCTTAAACCGGATCACAACATTCACACCTAAAATTGTTGAAAAACCCTTCTCAATCACATTAATCACAATTCTAATATGAAAACAATGAACTATACATAATAAAGAGAAAAACATCAACCAATCACGAACTCCGACAAAGATAGAGGGACTTACGAGTGGAGTGAACAGGGATGCGATGTCGTTTGAGACAAGCAATCAGGCTCCTCATTGCAAAGAAAAATTTCAAGAGACTAAAGAATTTTGATGCAAACCCATTTGATAATGATCCAAACTGTTTGCGAAAATGCGTAGCTGAAGAGATATAAATACGGTTTCGTTTAAGCACTACTTTTTTTCGTTAAAGCGGTGCTATTGTGCCCTTCGACGTTTACTGTGGTTTCTTGAACTAAATTGCGGTTTGCCCCCTTGTATTGTCCCCAATTGAGGAAACACCCCCCTATTTTTATTGCATCGGTATATCTCCTCCATTCCCATCATCAATTATTTATATTTATTACCGATCAAAAAATCATTTAAAATTATTGCATCTAATCTAATTTGTCAAAAGAAAGAAAGAATGAAAATAGGGGTGTGCATTCAGTTAAATATTAATCGAAATATCGAAAATAAATTAATCAAATTTGTTAATTGGTAAAATCATTAATCAAACCGAAATTATACTTACGAGATTAACCGAACTGAATTATATTTCAGTTAATTCGGTTGGTTAACCGAATTAACCAAAATTTATTTAAAATAAAAAATATATATTGTATATATAATATGTGATATAAATAAATATATATGATATATAAATATAATTATATATAAATATATGTTTAATATAAATATTTCGGTTAATTCGGTTAATTTTGAATTTTCGAACCGAATTAACCTATAAACGTAATTCCTCAAAACCTTTAACCATTCACCGAACTGAAATAATTTGGTTACCGATCGAATTAACGGAATTGATTCGGTTAACAATTAATCGAAACAAAAGCGGTTAATTGAACATCCCTAAATGAAAATACTTATATCCACTTACTCTTTTCACAGTTATTGATAAAAAATGTTATATTGTTTTATTGTAAAATAATATTCAACTTAAAACTCAAATAATTCAAATTCAAAAACTTGAATAAACTTATATTTTTTCTAATAAACTTATTTTACCTTAATTATTTTATAATTGAACACATGTAGAGAATAGAATAACTTGGTTAATTCTTTGTCTTTTCTCTATTTATTTATGATATTCATTTAACAGCATTTTAGTTGACTAGGTTTAATATTTACGAAGAAATTAAGTGTATAGAAGAATTTTTTGGCTAAACTTAATGTAGAAAAAAATACAGTGGGTGCGTCCTCTTTATTTGAGAAATATTAGGGGCCAAAGTGAGATTAACCCAAGTAAGAAAATGAAATGCTGAGAAAAATTAGGGTGAAAATGCAAAAGAAAATCAGAAAGCGGTTAAGCTTGGAGGAGTGACACGTTTATGGATACATTGTGACACGTATGCATTACCTCGTATGCCATCAAAATATCACTAAATTAAAATTTTCTGTTCCATGTTAATAAAATCACTACGATTTTTTTTTTTTTAAGCCTTAGTACGAAGCTATAAATTCTAGATTTGAGAAAAGGATTTTTTTTCCGGAAACAAGAGAAGAAAGTTATTTTTCATTGAGCTTGTACATGCACGTAAAGATATTTTAAGTCTAAACCCATGTAGAATGGAGCCAGATAGATATATTTTTTCTTGGATTTATTAATAAAGATATTTTATTTTATTATCTTATGGGAATAAGATTTTAAAATCAAATAAATATATATTAATTTTAAAAACTTAATGAAGTTGAGGGGGTATTGAAGACGAGTTCTTGATAAAAGAAGAACCAATCTTGATGATAGAAGAGTAGAAAGAAATCTGTGAAAATTCTATTAGAATCTGAATGAATTAATTATAATGTACATACTCTATCTATTTATACAAAGATATCCATCTATAACAATATACAAAACTGAATGTAAACTAACTTATCATTTATAACTAACTTAACTACCAATAGAACAATCTTGAGGCTTGTCAATTTGTGTATTTGATGTTGATCCTTGACACCCCCGCAAGTGGTGCATGAATGTCTATCATGCCCAACTTGTCCGTGAAATAATGAAATAGATTAGGAGGAAGAGGTTTGGTCATTATGTCTGCTACTTGCTGTGAGGAAGGAATGTGTATCAATTTGATGAGACCATCTTGAATCTTTTCCCTTACAAAGTGACAATCAATTTGTATGTGCTTAGTCCTCTCATGATGACATGCATTTTGAGATATGCAATATGCAGATTTACTATCTGTATATACTAGTGCTGGCTTTGTAGGAGGTAATCAAGATCATGTAGAGATATGTGATCCATTGTATCTCAAGTTGATGAATGCAATCGCTCAGACTTAGCTTCACCAGTGAGCTTCACGATCGTAGCTTGTTTTTAGCCTTCCAAGATATGAGGGAATCACCTAGGTATATAGCAAAACCACTTACACTTCTTCTTGTATCAACACACCTTGCCCAATCTGCATCTGAATAGCCTTTAAGTTGAGGTTCTGATTTTGAAGAATAAAATAAGCCCTTTCCTGGATTTGTTTTGATGTATCTTAAAATCCTATGAGCAGCAGCTAGATGAACTTTAGTGGGCTTTGACATGAATTGGCTTAAAGTTTGAATGTTGTATGATAACTCTGGTCTTGTTATAGTAAGATATAACATTCTGCCAACCAATCTTCTATATATTGAGGGGTCTTCGAGTAATGTATCATCTTTGTTGCTGATCTCAATCTTAGAATCCATAGGAGTTGAACTTGGCTTGCATCCAAGATAGCCAGCTTCAGTAAGTATGTCAAGAGCATACTTCATTTGACATATGCTTATTCCTTTTGAACTTCTAGCTACCTCAATTCCCAAAATGTACTTCAATGTACCAAGATCCTTGATAGTGAAAGTGTCATGAAGATGGGCTTTCAGATTTTGTATTTCTTGTAAATTGTTACCTGCTAATACAATATCATCTACATACACACATAGAACAGTCACAGAATTGGTATGAGATTTGATGAAAAATGAATGATCAGATTTGGACTGACTGAAGCCATAAGATAAAAGGCAGGAAGTTAATTTATGAAACCACTGTCTAGAAGTTTGTTTAAGGCCATATAGACTCTTATTCAATTTACAAACTCTGTTATCATTAGCATCACAATAACCAGGAAGAGGTTTCATATAGACTTCTTCATATAAATCACCATGTAAAAATGCATTGTTAACATCCAATTGATGAATAAACCAACCTTTAATAGCAGCTAAAGCAAGAATTAATCTTACAGTGGTGATTTTTGTAACAGGAGAAAATGTCTCAAAGTAGTTTAACCCTTCTTCTTGTGTATAGCCCTTTGCTACAAGCCTGGCCTTGTATCTTTCTATAGATCCATTGGACTTGTATTTAATTTTGTGATTTGCAACCTATACAATGTTTGTTTGCAGGCAAATGTGTCAAGGTCCAGGTGTTATTCTTTTCAAGGGCTTGGAGTTCTGCTTTCATTGCTTCTTGCCACTCAGGTACTTTGCTTGCCTGAGTATAATTCTTAGGCTCAACTGCTTGAGTAATACTATCTGTAAAGACTTTGTGATCATTAGAAAGATTAGTAGTAGAAACACTATTTGAAATTGGATATCTGTTGAAAGAAGATACAAATTGTGTAGATGAATTATGACTGATAGAAGGGGGAAGAGAACAATCATAAATTTGTAGATAATATGGTATAGCCCTTTGTCTTGAAGATTTTCTAACATTGTCTGTATATATCCGCATTGTGTGAATGATCTAAATGACCCCGCACATCCAGATTGTCTTTGTGTGAAATTGTCCCCGATCATCTTTGTACACATCCGTATTTAAGTGTATATCCGCACTAAGTTGCATGTCGAGTGTTGGAAGTCGAGGTTGTATGGGATGTGAATAAAATGCCTCTCAGACGTAACCAGGAAAGATAGGATCAAATCGAAGTTTGAAATATCCCGAGCTTGTTTAAAAGGAAAAATGTTTTCACAAAATTCAACATTTCTAGATATGAAAACTTGTTTTGTGTTCAAATCATATAACTTGTATCCTTTTGTGGCCATAGGATAGCCTATAAAGATACATTTCGAAGCTCTAGGATCAAACTTGTGTCTGTTTCTAGTGAGGGTGGAAGCATAAGCAAGACAACCAAAAACTTTTAAATGAGAGTAGTCAGGCAATTTATCAAAAAGCTTCTCAAAAGGAGATTTGTTGCTTAGACAGAGTAGGAATCCTGTTAATAATGTGTGCGATTGTAAGTACACTTTCATCCCAAAAAGAAGAGCAATTTGGATGAAACATCGTGCCCTTGCTACTTGTAGAAGGTGTTGGTGTTTTCTCTCCACAACACCATTTTCTTTGTGGTGTTTCAACACGACTTGTTTGATGAATGATGCCTTTAGAAGCATACCAAGTAGGCAACATGAACTCGCTCCATTATCCGATCTAAATATCTCGAATTTGTTTGTGAAATTGAGTATGAATCATATTATAGAAAATTTCTAATTTATACCTTGTATCGATTTTTGTTTAAGTAAGTATACCCAAGTACATCTAGTATAATCATCAACCAAAGTTGAAAAATATTTGGAACCAAAGATGAGAAACAAAGAAGAAGGGCCCCAAATGTCACAATGTATTATTTCAAAAGCATGTGTAGAAACAATAGTTACGGCACATGAAAAGAAAGCCTCTTTTGTTTGGCTAGATGACAAACATCACACGAATCAAATTTCTCACATTTAATAGAAATATGAGGTAACAAAGCTAATCTTTTCGCGTAAATATGCCCTAGTCTAGAATCCCATAAAGCAAAGATCGAGCTAATAATAGTAGCGAAGCAGAGGGGAGTTTCAAATGATAAAGACCACCTCGATCAAAGAAAACCAATCATCATCCGGTCTTTCATATCCCGTATGAAACATTGTGAGGAGAGAAAATGCAATACATATCTGTAGTCTTTAACTAATCGAGATATCGAAATTAAATTGAATGAAAAAGATGGTACAAGAAGAGTGTTATGTAAGATTAACTTATCAGAAATTTTAACATCACCAATGTGAGTGGCTATGGTATTTTGACCATTTGGTAGATGTATAGGGATAGAAATTTCAGAGGGTGGGGCTGTGAAGAGAGTTTTATCATAAACCATATGGTCAGTGGCTCCTGTGTCAAGAATCCAAGTATGATTAATAGAAGTTGATGAGGTGCACAGACAAGAAGGATTACATGATATGGATGTAGCCACAGAATGTATAACATCATTAGCAGACTTACATGACTGTTGTTCTTTTGCATAAGCTAGAAATTGTGCAACCATTTCTGGAGAGAACATGGAATTATCAACAGGCTCAACATCTTGAGATGTGACAACAGCATTAACATTGGCAGTGTCCCTATCTTTAGCATTTCTAGGGCCTTTTGGTCCTTTCCAACCTGGAGGGTACCCTATGAGTTGAAAACATTTGTCCACCGTATGTCCAGTGAACCCACAATGAGAACATCTTGGCTTCTTTTTGTCCTTGTTGAAGCTGATCCTTGGATTACTTGATTGCTTAACCAGCATAGCCATATAATCCATATTTTGATTCAAAGAAGAAGTATTATGCAGACCTCTTTGAGATTCCTCTTGGAGTAAAAACGAGTAAGTTTTGGCCAAAGATGGTAAAGGGGGAGTGAGCAATAATTGGCTTCGAATTGGTGCATAAGACTCATGCAAACCAACCAAGAATTTCATGACTGAATCAGACTGTTGAGTTGCAGCCATTAAAGAAGGAATATTACAGTTGCATTGCCCACAAGAACATTTAGGGATGGGTCTAAAGCTGATATATTCATCCCATAATCCTTTAAATTGGTTATAGTAAGTAGTAATTGAATTAGTACCCTGAGAAATCGAACTGAGAGATCTTTCCAACTGAAACACCCTGGGGCCATCACTACGCACATATCTGGTTTTAAGTTCCTCCCAAACTTCTTGTGCAGAATTAAAGTATAGTAAACTCTGACTGATATCCTTTGAAATTGAATTTAAGATCCAAGAAAATACTAAATTGTTGGCGCGTTGCCAGCATGAATGCAAGATAGGAGTAGATGACAGGGGAAGGCATGGGTAGAGAACCATCTATAAAGCCTGCGCTTTGTTTCGACATTTTTCAAGCCATGGCCACCGACCGCTCCAAGAAACATAATTTTCACCGCGGTGAAGGGCTTATGTACAATGATAGAGGGATTGTCACTGATGGAGAAAATATGGAGAGGTGAAATCATCGGCCAGGATTTGGAGGGTTGATGTACCGGAGGATTTGTAGGGTTAGGAGGATTGGCAACCATGATGAATTCAAGATTTAAAGCAAATTACACAAACAGAGTATGTGAGAGGAAATGGAGAAACGTGATGAACTGATTACAACCTGTAAACTGATACCATATTGAAGATGAGTTCTTGATAAAAGAAGAACCAATCTTGATGATAGAAGAGTAGAAAGAAATCTGTGAAAATTCTATTAGAATCTGAATGAATTAATTATAATGTACATACTCTATCTATTTATACAACGATATCCATCTATAACAATATACAAAACTGAATGTAAACTAACTTATCATTTATAACTAACTTAACTACCAATAGAACAATCTTGAGGCTTGTCAATTTGTGTATTTGATGCTGATCCTTGACAGGGGGCGTTTGTCGTCGTCGCCAACCCTCTAGCTCTGTCATTGTACATAAAAAAATATCAATACTAATTATATCTATAAAATATTTTTTTTTAAAATCAAATGAATTTCATTCATTCATTCATCAAAATAAACTTACAACTGATTATAATAATGAGTGCAAAATATTTGCAACCCTTACAAGATCGTAAATTTATACAAATCCAAAACAAAAATTTTAAATCTAAATATATTTAACTGATTGGTTGAATCAGAACTTCGCAATGGATGTGTTGTACAAAACAAGTACCAAAGATAACCTCGTTTCTATCACGTATTGTAGGTAATGACTAGATCTAGCAAACGGGTTGGGCGTGCCAAAGGAGAAAATTGGGTGGGGCTAGGCCGACAGTGATGGGGCCTCTAATTTCATAGCCCAAGTTGGCTTAGAGCATGAAAATACACTGAAAAAATAGGCCGTTCCATTTTTCCGGCCCTGTGGGACCGGGCTTTCGATCCCCGATATTTTTCTGGCCTAGAATACTAGAGCCCACCTTGGGTAAAAATACCGGGTTGGTTGGGTCGTCCCTTGAGTCGGGCCAAAATTGACAAGTCTAGTAATGACTTGTCTGATATTTTGCCCAAAATCCACAAGTGAAACTAATTTATTAACTTAAAAAAAGCCCCCTATTAAAGATAAAAAGAAGCCACCTATCGGGGATAAATTTATTTGGAATAAAAATAATAAAAATTACTTCACCGGAGAATGACATAAAAAAAAAGAAGAAGAAAAAAAGGAGCAAAAGTGCCTAGAGTTTTGGGAGAAGAAAAAAGAAAGTTTTGGGTGGATAATTGCATTAGATCTAATAAATATTAATTAATTTATTAAAATATAATATATCGAATTATATATCTTTATTGAATATAAACACTTAAATAATAGTACTCTTTAGAAATTTTATTTAAATATTGGGATAATTACAAAAATCCCATGAGGTTCGAACTAATTACCAAAAGGTCTAGAGTGTTTTTAAGACTGCAAAATATCCATTGTGGATTGATCTGTCTTATAATTTTCTCTTCACAAGCGATAAATATCTCAAAAACTACATGTGACGTTTATACAAATAGTACAATTACCCCATAATACATAATTAAACTGTGATTTTTTTTTTCCTTTTAATTATGAAACATCTCTCATTTTTTTGTAATTAACCCAAAATCCAGGGGTGTTTTTGTAATTATCCCTTAAATATTTATTGATCCGAGGTGCTTAAAAGTAAACAAGTCAAGCTTCACCACCACGAGAACATCGAAGCACACAAAAACAGCACAAGGGTTTAAGACTGTGTAACTGTAAATACAAAAGTTGAGTAAAATTAATGGCGAATCCCCAGCAAGCATCGATGCGTCCATGGTTTCTCGAACTCGTACCTCTCATAGTCGTTCTTCTCGTTGTTTCTCACGTCCTCGCTTTGGTCGGCATCTATATCTGAGATCAGCATTTTCTTTTTATATCGAATTTGTGGCTGTCGTGTTGATGTGAATTGGTTTTGTGTAGGTGTATTGGATTTACAGATTAGCAACTGAGAAGCAGCCCCTAAGAACGAAAAGGCACTAGAAGAATGACGCAGTGCAACCACTTCAATTTGTTGAAATATAAAAGAGGTAAGAAGAATTTGATTTGAGTATATTTGTTTATGTTGCTTAATTACCTCCTGCGTATTAGTTCTTTATTTAGTTTTACTAGACTCATTATGTATTGGTTCTTCAATGATTAGTTATGCGATGTGTTAATTAGTTACTGTTTGATATTTTGCTGTGAACCTGAGCTGGGGATTGGTTTGCTTTTTTGTTGGCCAAAGGGTAAAGAGAGAGAAAATGAGATAGCTATGGAATTTTCATCAAATCCAATGATATATTCATCCTTTTTACATGGATATGATGGTAGCTTGATTGGAATATCCTTATGAGTTTCTTTGATGCATAGAGCTAGTTTTTGAATAGGTTGTGACTTGTGTCAACTTATCTAATGCGTAGAGTATTGAAAAAGGAACTGGAACATTGTAAAGCATATATAATTTTCAGTTGATCTGCCATTACATTGAGAATGTTAGGAGAGAATTGTGGAGTGTAGGAAGCCGTAAAGCTGCTTAAAGCTTAACCATGTTTGGAGACAGTTTACCTGGTTTATATGTTCCGATGATAACCTGGTTCATATACAATATTTCCTATCACGATTATTGAAACTGGACGAAAGTAATGTGTATTTTCTTTTCTTTTTTTTTTGTCTCAGGCAGTCCCTTTGCTGATTTTTTCTTATAAAGTGAGGTCTTATGCAAGTTCATGTGGAGGAGGTTCCCTGTTTCTCTTTCAACAGCTTAGTTGTGTTCTTTTTTTTTTTTTTTTTTTTTTTTTTGTGTTTTGGAATTTTTAACAGCTTCTTTTTTGAAGTTTGGGTGCAGTGTCTGTTGATGATTGTAAACAAATTTTATCTGTTTTGGTGGCTACAGGGACTGTAATAGTTCTGTATATGTTACCTCTGGATATGTAATTCAACTTATAACCATTCGTCCAAAATAGATATGTCAATTTGTATATGCCAGGAGTTAAATCTGGAGTACTAGATGCAGTGTTGTATCATTAATTGACATTTCTTACTTGGTTCCATATTAACTTCACTTGTTCTTCATAAACCATCTACAATATATCCCTCCATGGAAAGTGGGGAAAAAAGCTTTAATCTGATACATACAATTGCATATGAGATTTAAGTTTGTTTCACATAGGGACATCTTTATAAGGCCCAACACCACTTAAGTTTGTACTCTGGTAAGATTCAGTGACCCTGCCTCAAATGATTTTATTTTGTATACTTATTAACTTCTGTTACTGCTCTTTCTTTGGCCTGGAAATTATAGTATTATTGATGAAAGTATTTATTCTAAACTCTAAAGTTATAATGTGTTACTACATTTTTTTTTTTTTCTCATCATAGGCGAGCAAGCTTTCAGTATTTGTCCTGTCCTTGATTAAGTCTGGCTTCCATGATTGTTTTGATGCTTGAGATTCTGTATGGTGTTGATTGGGTAATTTTTATTGATTTGTTGCCTTATGCTCGGCTTCACTATGGAAAAATAACGTGCTGGATTTAGGCTGATAAAACCTAATTTGCCATGGAACTGGCTTGCTGTCTGGGAATAGGTATTATTGATGTGACTTCTGACGAAGATTGCCAAATGGTTAGTATGCTGCATCATTCCTTGAGAAAGTAATGAGACTGTTATTAGTGGTCCGTACATGTCCTGCACTAAGAAGTATCGAAACTATGAGCATTTGGTTTTGCCACAGCTTCAATAGTGCATTGTGATGTTGTCATTGTGTTGTTGATGTGTGGTGAATTAATCTAGAGGATGGTCTGGGGAAGAAAGATATACTAATCAAACTTAGAGGGTGTTTGGCCTAGCTTATTTGAAAGATCTTATAAGCTCTTGTATGTTATGTTTTAAGAGCTTATAAGATTATTGAGTTTATTATGAAAATAAGTTGTTGAAGAGCATGGATAAAATAAGATGGTGGAGTTTATAAGATGTTAGTAATGACAGTTTTGTAATTAAAATGGTCACAATCAAAGGAGATTCCTAAAATAAGATCTTATTTTGAAAATAAGTTGGAATCCTTCACCTTTTTCCAAGAACAACTTATAAGCTCCCAACATCTTATTTTGGGAGCTTATAAAAGGGAATATTTTTTAAAATAAATTACCAAACACTTTTAGAGAGTTTATATGCTCTCAAACATTTTTATAAGATGTTCCCTCCCTTCAGATTCTTTATAGGCTGTAGATGTGAATGGGGAGATCTCAGGAAGTCGGGTCAGATAATTGGAAAATGTATTAGAAAGTAAAACGATTATGTTATTAGTTTATTTGGGTGTGTGTGCACATTGGAGTGAGGAAAAGTTGGTATGTTTGAAGGTTTGTGATAACTCTCAGACTGCTTTGTTTACTTAAAACAACCCCCTCCAAAAAAAAAAAAAAAAAAAAAAAAGGAATCTCCATAAAATTTAGAGGCTTTGGTATGTCATCAGGATGGAGCCATCAAATGAAAATTAGGGAGCGAGATTCATTTTTTCTTGAAATTTCATGATGATTAATTGATAATAATGTTGAGAAAAATGGTTCCCTAAAAAAAAATGTTGAGAAAAATGGTGGAATCATTTGCAAATGGGAAATGATGTGGTGCATAATAACTTCTTGGTGGCAATGTTGAATTTTGGGGTTAAATGTTTAGTCTTGTCTTCCCACATCGGCAGAATAGATACTTTTGCCTATCTTTATATACAATTGACCAGCAAGTGTTTGTCCCTTCGGGGACATCCAATAAAATTGGAACGATGTAGAGAAGATTAGCATGGCCCCTGCGCAATGAGAAATTGTCCAAATTTTTTTTGTTTTATTTTTGTTTATGCAACTATATAAATTTTTTTTGTTTTATTTTTGTTTATGCAACTATATGAATTTAAAAGTGCTGCAAGTTCTGGGATAGGATATCTTTAACCCTCCAGAGCTCTAATAGAAATCATAAAACACAATAAATATTTTCAAAGCCATATGTAATCTAATGGCAAAGCTTACAATGAAAGTGATACAAAACTATATATATAGAGAACAGAGTAGGTAACTTATTCTCACAGTAATTTTTATTTTGTGAAAGATAAATGCCATTCATACATTACTAGAAGTCTAGAACCACCAATTACGACACATAAGTTCTCATCTTCGTCCACTTATTAACATCCACCAGGGCCAAATCCTAGGTTCCCTCCGGCAACATCATACACCACCTCCAATGTCTTCTGCTGAGTGTTCCCAAAGATGGTCACATCGCCGTCGTCATTGTTTCCCGCGAACGCAAGGCACGCGGTCGATTCACCAACGGCAATAAATATCCCCGAGGGATCCAAGTCGACTCTCACATCGCCACCGAACGTGAAAGATACCGTCGGAATATTGATACTTTCGCGACCACTCAAGTCATAGCAAGTGTCAAATATCGATACGGCCGGTGCACTCGGGTACTCTGCCATTTGCTTCTGAAATTCGGCGCTCATCGTGCTGTAGGCCGAAGGGGGGAGGCGTGTTATCACGGTTCCCGAGTCTATGATACTGCCAGCTGTCGTGAAAACCGATTGTTCGATCGGTAGTTGTTGGCCTCCTACGCTTATCGAGACAATGTCGACGAAGTAGAGCGATGCCTCTTGTGAGGTAGTGGAAAAAGGGGTGAATATGACATTTCCTGAAACTCCATTTTTGCCTAGTGTCAAGTGTCCTGTTTGGCTTGAAGTTGATGGGAGGCAGTAGGAGAAGTATTTCCCATACTTTTGTGCAGTTTGGGATACAAATGATAAAGGGTCTCTCCCAAGGCCTAGTAATCCTGCGGTTTCGCCAAACAATCCTAGGTTATCTTGTCCACAACCGAATAAAAAGTCTTGAAAAACATCGGTCGATGTTATGGTAAGTTTATCTTTCCCAAAGAATCCCACCGAGAAGGACTTATCACCGTATTCTATCCCGTAAACGCACGTGCTTTTGGCGCAGGCGGGGGTGACGCCGGTGGCGGCCGACAGCTGAGAGCATTGAGCCGAATCGCAAGACACGTTCGAGTATGAGCTTGAGGAGAAAGGACTAAAGATTGGATCTTTTTGTTGGTAGCATGATTTTACGCACGGTTGGCATTGAGTCCATGTTAGGTCACTTCCCGTGTCGAATACGAGGGATAAAGTTTTCGTTGGGGTCCCGAGGCCGATGGCCACGACGTAGTTACCCGAGCCAAGGGACCGACCGGATTGGGCAGGGAGATTGGTTTTTTTGTCGTTGAGGTTGTTTGCGTTTGAGTTGGTGTTCTTGATTTTGTTTGTGTTTGAGCTTGGTTTGATTCTGGCACGGATCGAGTCGACTCTGGATTGGTCGTCGGAGAGGATTTCGTTTAGGGATGGTGTAGTGGTGGTGGGGTTGTTTTGATAAATGGGCCATGCTGGTGAACAACTTTCAATGTTGATTGCTTGATCTTGTTGGAACCTGATTCATGTTTGATCAATTAGGACAAGATGGACATGAAAAAATGTTGGAAATCTTTTTGATTCATGTTTTGATAACTAATATATTAAGGGTTAATTACAAAAGGCACCCTTGAGGTTTGACCTAATTACAAAAAAAACACCAGTTAACTTTCAAAATTACAAAGAACACCTACATGTTTGATTTTCTCTAACATTTAACCCCTTCATAAGTAAAAGAACATTCCAAAACCGCCCTCATATTTATAAGAATATAACAGTTTATCGTTAATTTTAACACAAAATCAAACTTATGGGGTACTATTTGTAATTTTGAAAGTTACTTGGTTTGTTTTTGTAATTAGGTCAAATCTCGGGGTACTTTTCGTAATTATCCCATATTATGGACATGAACAAATAACAAAAAAGAAAAAGAAAAAGAAAAAAAAAAAAAAAAAACAAAATGGAGATAAAAGAAAACCTTTGATGGTGGAGGGACTGCAGACAGAGTCTGGCAAAAGAGAGCTGATTTCAACAGTATGGTAATGGCCTTCAATGGCTGTATCAAAAGCATTGCTTTTCTTCAGAAAAAATGAAACCAAAATGAATAAAAGATAAGTAGACAGCAAAAAGGAATAATTGAGAATAGCCATGAGTGAAAAATCCACTCTTTTTGGCTATATTTTTTTTATTCACAGAAATTTTTTCTGTTACTTAACTTATGGCTTGTGGGCTTATTCACAACCATATTCACCATATATATAATTCTCAAGAATCCAGGTCACCCCCCTGTGGCATAATTTGTTCTAGGGCAACCTGTCTATATGTTGCCGGTCCCAAGCTCGGATAAAGGAGAAGAGTTGCGTTAGGTTAACAACCAGCGTAAATTTTTTGTCGTTCCTTTAAGGGCATGGATCATATGAGACATCGTGTTGTGCTTATTTTTTACTTGTGAAGTTTAAGGATTAATGGTAACTCATTAGTATTAAAAGTTCATAAATTGATGGGACTTTTATGGTTAAAAAGTCTTGTGGTGTCTGGTAAAAATTTGCTCATTTAACTTGAAAAGCTCTTTATCATGATGATACTTGTTGGTGTACTCTACTAAATTACTAATCTACAATATAGAATTATGTTTTTAGTGTTCATAATGGGTACATCAGAGTTCTAATAATTTGATCTTCATTCTATATGCATATAATAATATGATTTGACATTGAATATATAATCTTTGTACTGAATGTCATGTCATTAACATCTTCATTAATTACAAAATATTGTGCCACACAACAATTTGATCAAATTCATTTTTAATGAAATATGAACTAATGATTTGAATAACTCACTTTCAAAAAAATTATTTATGTTTTTTCTCCGAGAACCCAGTTTTCTGTTTTTTTAAGTATATATACTGAGAGTGATGAATGAAGGGAACTAAACCTCAAACCTCAAGTTTGTGCTTGAGAGTTTTAAACACTTGACCAGTACTTGATTTCCAGTTTTCTCAATTTAATCAAATAAAATAGAACTTTTAGTATGCAATACATGCATCAAAATGACAACAATTAATAATGTGTTTTATGGCTGAGAACACATTGGTTGGTGCCAATGAAGTCATGTCCAAAGTTTTTGTCTATTATAAAGTTATCAAATATTATTAATCTTTCCCTTCAAAAAATAAAAAGATTATGAATTAATTAGTTTTTTTTTATAATTGATATTCTTATCAATGGATTTATTTTTATTTTATTTCTTATATTTGTTCTTTTTTCCTTTTTTCCTTTTTTCTTTCTTTAAAGCTTCTTAAAGTCACCCCAGAGTCAACTAAAGACTAGTACAAAAAGAAAGACCTTATCTAATTGGTCACCAGCCAACTTCTGCAAGTTAATATTTAATTTTTATTTTTATTTATCATTTTGTTTTCTTTTGTGGAAAACTCTACCCTCTTATGAGCAATAATAATAATAATAATAATAATAATAATAATAATAATAATAATAATAATAATAATAATAATAATAATTTGTGGAGCAGAACTGCTTGACCCAAGGAGGACAAGAACAAGTTACATCAATATCAATTTCTAATTATAATAAGAAAGTGATATTTTTAAATCCCAATCTACACGGCTACACCCATCATTTTATAGATTATGATATTGAAATTAATCCTTTACGGTGTTTGGTTGTAGAATTTAATGGTTGTTCATCTAACTTATTTTTTTTTCATGTTAATGCGACACAACACAATTTGGCACAATAAGTCGGAAAATAAAATTGGATTTCGAGTAGTTTGGACCAGGCCACAATAGGCTCGATCTTTTTTAGGCCTCTAAAAATAAAGTCTAGCCTAGCATACTGTAAGAAAACCTTGGTGATTACAACTAGAGCTGACAATCATACCCCGACCCGAATGTTAGACCAGAATGGACCAAGATTTTTCTGGCCAAAAAAGGATCGGACTGGACCGTGAAAAAATGGGTACACTAGAATTTCGGATTGGTCCGATTTTGCCTTCCGGCCCGGCCCGGCCTGATTGCGAGCTTTAATTACAACCAGTCCTCAATCTGAAGTTTATAGTTCCCCATGTTCTCAAAAAAAAAAAAAAAAGTTTATAGTTCCCCAGAAAACTGTTTTATCCTTGCCCTGAAAAGTTGATTGGTGTAATATTACATCATTATTACATGCAAGAAACACAATGATACAAAAATGTATTATATGTATTTTCATTATTGATCAATTTCCAGATTGCATCGATGCTCTAAGATTTGAATGTGTAGATTATACTGTGGTTGGAATGTGATTTTCACTTAATTTAATTAGTTCTAAGAAGAACATCTTAGGCTCTTATCAATGGAGTAATAAATAATATAACTACTACTAAGATTAGTAATTTTTTTAGTGTCATTTAAAATAGGGATAATTACCCAAAAAAAAAATCACAAGGTTTGGGGTATTAAGTAAAAAACTCTAGAGAATTTTCAAAATCGCAGAAATCTCCTTAAAATTTGATTCTGTTTTATATTTTACATATATTTTTAAATACCTAAACAGCATGTTTTCATTTTGTTACACAATATATATAATTAAAAAAGTTCATAATTTTAGATATTTTGACTTTTTACATTTTGTTCTAAATTTCTAATATCTTCTTATGCAACTCCTTTTTTTTTTTTTTGAGAATATGTCTTATTATTTTAAATTGGACTTCATTACTATTCTGTACTCTGGCACCATTACAAATTTAAATGTGCATCCTTTTTAAATTATATAATACAATGAAGAGAAAATCACAACTGTTACACATCCATTTGTTTTTGTTAATATATATAGTTTTCCATTTCAATTTAGTAATTTACAAGGTTCGTTACATAACCGGAACTAATATGAATTAAAGCCCACTTGAACTCTTTTCGGCCCAAATACGCAATTATCAAGCCCAGTTGAATGCTTTTCTTTTCTCCCACATCGGTAGAATACATATTTTTGCCTTTTATTATATACAAATGACCAGCAAATAGAGTTTGTCCCTTCGGGGACATCCGATAAAATGGAACGATACAGAGAAGATTAGCATGGCCCCTGCGCAAGGATAACACGCATAAATCGAGAAATGGTCCAATTTTTTTTTGTTTATGCAACTATTTTTTTTTGTTTTATTTTGTTTATGCAACTATAACAGCTTAAAAAGGGTTATATTTTAAGAAACCTAATCGAAGCCATGAAACACAATTGAACATATTTTCAAGGGATAATTACAAAAAAATACCCCTGAGGTTTGTGCAAATTACAAAAAAAACCCAGAGATACTTCAAAATTACAAAAAACATCTCTCATGCTTGATTTTTGTCTTAAATTTAATGGACAAATGTAATATTTTTATAGATGTCAAGAGATTTTTTGAAATGTTTTTCAATTTTTAAGGGGAAAATGTTTTTGTTTACGCAACTATTTTTTTGTTTTATTTTGTTTATGCAACTATAGCAGCTTAAAAAGGCTTGTGGGATATTTTAAGAAACCTAATAGAAGCCATGAAACACAATTGAACATATTTTGAAGGGATAATTACAAAAACACCCCTGAGGTTTGTGCAAATTAAAAAAAAGAACCAAAGATGCTTCAAAATTACAAAACCATCACTCATATTTCATTTTCAAAATTACAAAACCATCACTCATATTCATTTTGTCTTAAGTTTAAGGGAGTAAATGTAATATTTCTATAGATGTCAAGGCTTTTTTTTTAATTGTAATTTTCAAAAATCTTTGGGTTTTTTTTGTAATTAGCCCGAACCTGAAGGACTTTTTTGCAATTGTCCCTATTTTCAATGGCAAATGTAATTTGCAAAGGTTTACAATGAAGTGAAATCAAACTATGTATACAGAACAGAATTGCATTTCTTCACAATCTTATTTACAACCCTGTCACTGTAAATATTTGTTCTTTTTCCCCTCCATCTAGCTTATTATCTATGAAGTTCATTTTGTGCTTATTAACATCCACCATGTCCAAATCCTAGCTTCCCTCCAGCAACATCATAAACCACCTCCAATGTCTTCTGCTGAGTGTTGCCGAAAATAGCCACGTCACTCGCGTCGTCGTTCGCCACGAAAGCAAGACAAACGCGCGATCCGCTAACGACGACAAGTATCCCCGACGGATCCAAATCGACTCTCACATTGCCTCCGAACGTGAAAGATATCGTCGGGATAGTGACCGTTTGTAACCGCTCAAGTCGTAGCAAGTGTCCAGTATCGAATAGGCCGGTGCGGTCGGGTACTTCGCCATCAACTTCTTGAAAACGGCCCTCACTGCGATGTAGGCCGAGGGGGGAAGGCGCGTTATCACCGTGCCCGAGTCTATGATGCCACCGGCTGTCTTGAAAACCGATTGTCCGATCGGTAGTTGCCGGCCTCCTACGCTTATCGAGACAATGTCGATGAAGTAGAACGATGCCCCTTGTGAGGTGGCAAAAGGGGTGAATTTGACATTTCTTGAAATTCCATTTCTGCCTAGTGTCAAGTGCCCTGTTTGGCTTGAAGTTGATGGGAGGCAGTAGGAGAAGTATTTGTTATACTTTTGTGCAGTTTGGGATACAATTGATAAAGGATTTCGGCCAAGGCCTAGTAATCCTGAAGTTTTGCCAAACAGCCCTTGGTTGTTTTGGCCACAACCGAATAGAAAGTTTGGAAAAACATCGGTTGATGTTATGGTGAGTTTATCTTTGCTAAAGAATCCCACGGAGAAGGACTGATCGCCGTATTGTATCGCGTAGACGCACGTCGTTGTGGCGCAGCCGGGGTCGTTGCCGGTGGCGTCCGAGAGCTGAGAGCATTGAGCCGAATTGCACGATACGTTCGAGTATGAGGTTGAGGTAGAAGGGCTAAAGATTGGATCTTGTTGTTGGTAGCACGATTTTACGCACGGTTGGCATTGAGTCCATGTTAGGTCACTTCCTGTGTCGAATATGAGGGAGAGAGTTTTCCTTGGGGTCCCGAGGCCGATGGACACAATGTAATTACCCGAGCCGAGTGACCGGCCGGATTGGATGGGGAGGTTGGCTTTTTTGTTGTTTAGGTTGTTTGTGTTTGAGTTGGTGTTCTTGATGTTGTTTGTGTTTGAGTCTGGTTTGATTCGAGCGTGAATCGAGTCGACTCTGGACTGATCGTTGGAGAGGATTTCGTTTAGGGATGGTGTGGTGGCCTTGTTTTGAGCTAGTTGAGAACATGGACCATGTTGGTGAATAACTTCTAATGTTGATTGCCTCTTCTTGGAACCTGCTTCATGTTTTGATCAATTAGGGCAACATGAGCATGAAAAAATAAAAAATGTTGGAAATTGTCATGTTTTGATTGATCACACAAAAATAGTTTTATGATGATAGATAGAGCTTTCTTTAGTAAACATTCTCATATGGAAAAGGACAATTTGTGACAATAAGAAAATGAATGAAAGTATACAAAATTTCGTTGAGACAAACCACGAGTTTGTAGCTCACGTGGTATCGCTCACCCTTTGTAAAAGTATTGACTAGGGTACGAACCCTATATTTCAACTTATTAAAGAAAACTTCATTGAGACTAATGAATAAATATATGTAAAAATTCTACTTTTTATTCCCCCTGAATTTCATGAATCAACTTGTTCATTATTCTTCTGATGAAAGCAATGCAAAAGTTTCTATTGAACACAGCTGTGATGCACTTGAATATGTCTATTACTGCTGAGTCCAATAATTGTCTAAAAAGGTACAATTATTGGCAGCTAAAAACCAACCACTTTAGTGTTGAAAATGAACCATATACTTTTTGGGGTTAATTACAAAAACTACATTAGATTTTGCCTAATTACAAAAAAATCCAGTTATCTTTTAAATTATAAGTACCCATCTGGTATTTTATTTTTGCTTACAAAATTGCACCGTAAGAAGCGTAAAAAGCCTCAAGAGGGGTATTTGTTCGATAGTACAAACCTCAATGGGCCGGTATTTGTAAGTTTAAAGGATAACTGGAATTTTAGGGAAACTATCTATCAACTGTCTTCATATCAATAAAAAATCCAATTAATTTTAGGGATGATTACAAAAATATCCCTGATATTTGGGTTAATTATAAAAAAATTCAGAGATATTTCAAAATTAAAAAAAAAAAAAATCTCAGGTTTTGTTTTGTCTTAAATTTAGGGGTAACAATAATATTTTTGTAAATGTATGGGGTTTTTGAAATGGTTTTGAAAATCACGAGGAAACATGTAAGATGGAATAGGGTTGTTTTGTAATTATCGAAGAACTCTAGTTTTTTTATAATTAGCCTAAACCTTAGTGGTGTTTTTGTAATTATCCTTTAATATTAAATGGAACATATTTTTACATGATAATAAGTTTTTGAGGACAATTAATATAAATGTCTTAAACAAAAAGAAATTCAGTCAAATAAATGATGATTAACTCACTGCAGTCTGCACATTACATTACACCGTGTTAAACATCATTATTTAAGCGCAGTACACAATAAAAATAATCAGCATAACTAATTAATATATTACGCTTAATTACAAAAACCACCCTGAGGTTTAGCCTAATTACATAAAAACCCATTTATCTCTTAAAATTACAGTTATCCCTCTACATTTGTTTTTATCTTACAAATTGCACCCACGATGCATTCTCAAGGGGTATTTGAAAGATTACTAGAAATTCTTGTAAAGGTTAATTATAAAAAGTACCCTTGAGGTTTGACCTAATTACAAAAAAACCCAGTTAACTTTTCAAATTACAAAAATACCCCCAATGTTTTATTTTGTCTAACATTTAACCCATTTATAAGCAAAATATATTTTAAAATCCCCCTTCATATTTATAAAATCATTGCATTTTACACCTTAATTTTAACACTGAATCAAACCATAGGGGTATTTTTTGTAATTTTGAAAGTTAGCTGGGTTTTTTTGTAATTTGGTCAAACCTCAGGGGTATTTTTGTAATTCACCCTTTTTGTAATTAGGCTAAAACTCAGGGTAGCTTTTGTAATTATCCTAATGTATTTATGGACCTAATGTACAAATGAAAAGAAAAATGGAGATAAAAGAAAAACCTTTGGTGGTGGAGGTACTACTACAAACAGAGTCTGGCAAAAGAGAGCTGATTTGAACAATATGGTAATGGCTTTCAATGGTAGTATCCAAAGCATAGCCTTTCTTCAGAAAAAATAAAACCAAAATGAATAAAAGATAAGAAGACAGCAAAAAGGAATATTTGAGAGTGGCCATGAGTGTGAATAATCCACTAGATTATTAATTTTGGCTAATGTTTTTTTTTTTTTGAAGAAATATTTTCTGTTTCTCAACTTATGGATTGTGGGATTATTGCCAACCATCATCATACATGTATATATATATATATAATTTTCAAGAATCCACGTCACCCCACTATGGAAGAATTTGTTGTTTTCTTAATGAAACAAAGATATGGAGAAATTTGACATATTTGGTTATTTTATTTACTAAGAAACCCATGTTTTACTTGTGAAGTTTGAGGATTAATAGTAGTTGGATTTTTGGCCACTTCTCCATTGTTAAAATATTTTTTAGTTATTTTTGAGTTCAATTATTCACTTTGCCTTTTTTTAAATTATGGAGACAGGTCATTTCTTGTACCGAGACACATGTCCTAGCGCTGAGAATTGTATCACATCAATTTTTTAGTTATTTACTGGGTAAAAGTTGTCGCACAAATGTTTTGCCGATCTCATAATAGTGTTGCTGCTTCGAAATGGGGATTGACCTGTTTTTATTTACTAAAAGTTGTGACACAAAACTATTTTTTTGCCAACATTTTGAAGAGGTGTTTGCTGAAGGATATTTGATTTTCTGTCAAAGAGTTATGTCTCTCCAAATCACTCTTGATGAAGAGTCCGCGGGATGAGTCGAAGAGTTATACATTTCTTCGGAGGAGTCATAAGATGGTTATATATATAAAGTTCATATTAAACATTCGAGGAACACAACAATATCATTAGTTATTTCGTACTCAAGCATTATTAGTCAGAAAAAATATAGTGTAAGTTTAGTTTGATCAAATTACATTTTGTATCAAACAATTTCATTGTATTATGAGAGAGATTTTATGTAGAACTTTAAGTGAAATCATACTCGGTATGGAAGGAGAGAAACATCTTTTGAAAGATAACAATTTTCTATGTATGGTCGTTTGGGTTCATTTATTCGAGTATAAAATTTCAACAAAACCTAGGGCCAATCAAGGGGTATTTGTTGTAGATTTATTTTTGTTTTTTATTTCTTTGGAAGCTTCTTAAAAGTTGAAATCACCCTAACTAAAGTTAACTAAAGTGTGGAAAAAAAGACCTTATCTAATTGGTCAACTTGTGTAGTGGCACCTCCCAATTTGATAAAAATGGACCATTCTTTTTCATTTCTAATACTCGGTGGAATTTTAACCTATCCACTTAAGTTTTTATTTTATATTATTTATTTCTCTTTTTTTTTTCTTCCTTTGTTCCATCTCCACCCCTAAATTCTAATGAGCAACTACATAATTATGAGCAGCAGTGCTTGACGACAAAAACAAGCTACACAATATCAATTTCTCCCCATTATAAAAACAAAAATAAAAACTGATATCTACCCCCATTACTATAATTAATTATGATCTTGATCAATTCTATCCCTAGTGGTGATTGATGGATAATTTATATATATATATATATATATATATATATATCTAAATTCATTTGTTCCTATCTAATCACCCCCTTATTCAACTCATTTTTCTCTTAAAGGTTTATTCCGGATGAGAAACCCCGGCTCCTTAATCAGACATGTTGTAAATCGAGGGATATGCACGAGTAGTAGAACCCAACAACAACCCTCGTAATATTTCAACAAAGAATTGTTACCACACAGATTCGAACCCACGACGTCGGAATGATATGTCATCCCAATCACCTTATCACTTGCAAACTCATTTGTACCCCTGGGGGCTTATTCAACTCATTTTTTATTTTTTATTGGTTTAATTACCAGAATTATCTACTCAATAATTGAAGCCTAGTACACTTTATGAATAATTGGATGACACCACACATTTAGACAATTATGGATGGACCCAATTCGTTATTGGTGTAAGAGACGCTGGATTCACAAAATTGAGGATATAAAAAATTGTCCCCTCCAATGGAATCTTAGTGTGTTGTTGGCCACTTTACATAATCAGGCAAACAAAACTAAGTCTTACAGACAATATAGGGATAATTACAAAAAAATCCCTGAAGTCTGGGTTAATTACAAAAAAAACCAAAGGGTTTTGAAAATTACAGAAAACCCCTTGAGATTTGATTCAGTCTTAAATTTAAGGGAGTAACTTATGTATAAATGCAGGGGTATTTTTTATATATTTTTCGCTTATGAATGGAAAAATGTAAGACATAATCACACCTCAAGGGGGTTTGTAATTTTTATAAATCCAAATGTAATTAGCCCAAACCTTAGGGGAATTTTTGTAATTATCCCGACAATATATGAAACTCTACATAACTAGAAGGGATGATTACAAAACATACCCTGAGGTTTAGCTTAATTACAAAAAAAACTCATATATATTTCAAAATTGGCAAAAATGTTTTTTTCGTCCACTAAGTGGACGACTTGAGAGATTTAGTCCACACTTTTAGAAATTTTTGAAATTAGTCCACTAAGTGGCAAAAATTCGGATTTTTAGTCCAGTAACCTGCTATTGCAGGTAACAATCCCATGTGGAATTTTTTTTCTTTTTGCTTTTTTTTCTTGTCTCAAAATATGAATTGTTTTTGTTGATGTGGCATATTATGTAGCATTTTGGAGGGAAAATATTATTTTCAATGTAAATTAGGTAAAAATATAATACATTATGAATAAAATAAAAATAATTTACAGAATACATTTATATTTTTTATTAGTCGAAAAACACAAAATAATTTTTTTAAAAAATCGATGAAAATTAAGAATAATGTTAATAAAAGTTAAAAATTTTGATTTAATAAATATAATAAAATATTCAAAATTATAAAATAAGAAAACTTATTTATATCATAAGTTTAAATTACTTCTTAATATTAGTATTTTTAAAATATTAGACTTAAAATATAGAAAAATATATTTAATTCAACTATAAATAAAAATATTGTGTGGTAAAAAGAAAAATAAAAAACTATTTAATTATTACTCTTTAAACATAAAAAATGAATATATTTTATTTTATAATTTTCAATATATTTATCCAATTAAAATATTTTAAAATTTATTAAAATTATTCTTATTTTTCAAGATTTTTTTTAAAAAGTTGTATAAAAAACTTTGAATTATAAAAAAAGTATAAAAAACTATGCAAATTTTAAAAAACTGTACATAAACTATTTAATTACAAAAATCTGCATAAAAATATTTAAATTTTAAAAAACTGTATAAAAAAAATTTATACAATTAAATAATTTATAATTTAAACATATGATATTAATAATTTTTTATTTTATAATTTCGAATACATTTCTCCAATTAAAATATCTTAAATTTTATTAACATTATTTTTGTTTTTCATGGATTTTTAAAAATTATTTTTCGTTTTTTCAAATTAACAAATAATTTAAATATTTTCTGTGAATTATTTTTATTTTATTCATAATGAATATTATATTTTTACCTAATTTACATTGAAAATAATATTTTTTCCCTCCAAAATGCCACATAATATGCCACATCAACAAAAACAATTCATATTTTGAGGCAAGAAAAAAAAGAAAAAAGAAAAAAAAATTCCACATAGGATTGTTACCTGCAATAGCAGGTTATTGGACTAAAAATCCGAATTTTTGCCACTTAGTGGACCAATTTCAAAAATTTCTAAAAGTGTGGACTAAATCTCTCAAATCGTCCACTTAGTGGACGAAAAAAACATTTTTGCCTTTCAAAATTACAAATACCGCCTTGATATTAGTTTTTATTTTACAAATTACCCCTCAAGAGAGGGATAGTTGACTAATGTCATACTAATACATGCATCTAGAACACAAAGCTATTTGCTTTAAGGATCCTCAAAGATGGCAGTATGTAAATCACAGACATCAGAAGAAAATAAACCAGGAAAAGACTTGAAAGCCTTGAGAAACCCTCATGATGTCTTATTTCAGGAGGAAAAAAAAACAAAAGGTAAAAGAATCCATACCACATCAGTTTTAAGCACTCTGTACAGGTTTTGACAATCATAAAGCTTGCTATATAGTTTTAAAAAAAAAACCCTCATGATGTGCATTTTCCTTCATCCATATTTTGCAATAAAATACTTCAAGTCTAAATCCTTCTATTCGTCTCGTAAGACCTGCCCATTATTATCCGTACAGAACGACTAGTGATATCGCATTATATACTCGTTAACCACACTTATAAGGAATAATTACAAAAGCACCTCTGAGATTTGGGCTAATTACAAAAAAAAAAAAAACAGAGATATTTCAAAATTCAAAAAAAAAAAAAAAATCAAATTTGATTCTGTCTTAAATTTGGTAACTGTTACAAATGTCTTGGGGATTGACAAATGCTTTTTTTGCTTATGAAAGGAAAAATGTAAGACGGAATCAAACCTCAAGAAAAAAAACGAGTTTTTTTCTTTACCTGAACCTCAGGTTTTTTGTTGTAATTATCCCTACTTCTAAGTTCTAAACTGGCTTCCACTCGAAAACTAAAATTTCCTCCATCAAACAGTAAATCTAAGATTTGCAATCCCAAATTGTGTCATTACACAAACCAAATAAATGTACCTCAGAACGAGAGTTGAATTGAGCTTCCAATCCCTCATTATCAAGCTTTTAAAAACCAAGAGCAACTGGAGATCGAAGGACATCAATATACGCTTCCCATCCATTTACAGGACACGAACTTACGAGCACCTAGAGAAACTTGTCACAGCATTTTAAACAAGCAGATGAAAACATCACCGATGCAGACCGAGGGCTTTGTCATGCACAAAATATATAATGTATGCAGAAAGCTGATGTCTATGCTATTCTTGATTTTCATTATCAAATACTAAATTAATTGAACTAATGAAACCTGACAATTTATTCGCAGATAACATGACATACTTAAAATCCTCAATCTTCACCGAACCATAACATTAACCATACTAAGCCTTAGAATCAGTAAATTACACTATCAAAATTTGATGTCAATATGTAAAAGAGTTATGTTCTACTTTTCCCCCAATTATATCCCCAAACATCCATCAATCAATCACCACATTCGACATATATACAGATTTTTTAACAACAACTAAAACTTTCTTTCATAAACACGATTTATTTATTCATACCAATCCACATAACAAAACACACAACAACACAACATTCCAAATTGGAAAACTTGTGGTCCTTTCCATACAGCGAACGATTGAACCATCAATCAATCTATTACCGTAAAATTAGGGTGTTTACCCACTCCCTAATTGCTAGTAACGGTGCCAACGATCGGGTACTTAGCCTGAAATTTCTTCTCCCAGTCGTCCAGCACGCCGATCTCTTTCTCGGTGAGGCCGTCAAGGTTGGAAACGACGTCGCTTTCGTCCTTGCTCATCTTGGCGAGGGCTCGGCTGGCATCCTTCCCGGCGAAGACGCAGTAAGAGCCGCCGGGGCCATAGAAGGACTTGCCGGTGGTGACGTCGTAGATTCGGCCCCGGATCGCCACGTAAATGGGCTTCGACGAATCGGTGCCGTCGTAATTTTTCAGCTGCTGCAGAGTGAGCTCCATTGATTTCTGAGTTGAGATTGGGTTGGATTTGTGCGAGTGTGGAAGTTTGATAAGGGAATAATATGTTGCGACTTGTGCGGTTGGGATTGGGGAAAGTATAAAAACTTTAGGGATAATTACAAAAACACCCTTGAGGTTTGGGCTAATTACAAAAAACCCAAAATTCTTTGAAAGTTATAAAAAAAACCTTGAAGTTTGATTCCGCATTACATTTTCCCCGTGATTTTGAAAAATATTTCAAAATAATCCCTTATATTTATAAAAATATTACAATTACCCCCTTAAATTTAAAAATTACCTCACTTAAATTAAGACAAAATAAAACCTGAAGGAATTTTTTTGTAATTAACCCAAACCTCAGGGTGTTTTGTAATTATCCAAAAAAAATATTTGAAAATATGAAATTCGATATTTTCATAAAATAACAAAATTTGGAATATTGCTTTTGTGGTTCCTAATGTGACATAACTCTTTGAATATTCCTTCTACTCAAATAATTATTCCATTTTATTATTTGGGGCATTTTAAATTAATTTTCTCTTATCTTGAAATGATATTTCATAAAAAGTATAATTGTGAACATCTTTACCTCGTTTCAATATATATTAAGCTTTTATGTTATCAACTTTTATTATATCCCATTATAGACCAAATTAAGATTATGAATATGGAAAAGAGGGACTTTTTTTTTCTTCTTCTTTTTGGAACGATGAACTTGCAAAATTAATTTATGATTTGTGTAAAACTAAAATAGGTATACTAATTAGAAGAGTATTAATTGATATAACAAAAATTAATTTAAACGAGTCGAGTCGAGCTGAACATAGAATTGTTCAAGCTTGTTTAAATTTTAATCGAGCTTCAAAAATTGTGTTTGAGTTTGGTTTGATTATTAATCGAATCGAGCTCGAACGAGCTTTAGTCGAGTCAAACACGAATCGAGATCGAGTAAAGCTTGATATTTGTACATATATTTTTTTTACTAATCGAGTCGAGCTCGAGCCAACTTTACATCTTATTAAACGAAAAAACGTGTTCAAGCTTGGTTCATTATGCTAACAAGCCGAGCTTTTAACAATCAATCTTGAATCGAGTAGCTTGACTCGTTTTTCAACCCTATATGATAGTTTCTTGAGTTGAATACCCCTTTTTAGTAATCACAATGATATTCAGCATATTTGCTTGATTATTTCCAACAAAGTTTGAATCACAAAATGTTAAGTTTCAAAAAACAATTCCCGAATCAAATTCTTCTGATTTTGAGATGTCGAAGAATATAGTACAGGAAAGCAAGCTATATAGTTGATCACAGTAATATTTATCTGGCAAATCAGTTTCAACTTCATGCTATTCCAAAAATTAATAGATCACTCATAATCATGTTACATGTAGAATTAGAAACGTTTAACTCAAACATAATGCTATATGTCCTGGCCACAGTTAACTAAAGTTTTTCGGCCTATAGAAAATAATTTTACCCCAAATCGAACAATTTATAGTATTGCTGCAGCCAGCAATAACAGCAGTGGCAGCGGCCTGCTCCAAAAGTTTCGTACCACCAGCTCAGTCTATCGAACCGAAGGTAAAGCTATTAAAGCGGAATACCTCCACCAGAATACTCGACATCCTAATAACGAGAAAAATAAAGATTAATACGCCAGTAAGAATGTAATAATGAGCAATAGGAGGATAATATGTATAATTTGGAAAAACATTGAGTGCATAGTGAGCGGAAAATTTAACCGGAAGAAGTTTAAGGATGTTAGTTCATTTCAAACACAAGTAGCTTCATTTGATTGCAAAAACACAGAGTCCAATGAATTGTTCAAAACTAGCTCCATTTATATCTCAAAGAACACAACAGACGATAAACTTGAAATTTTCTTATTATCTTCAGCAATGTGTTCATATAGGACCAAGATATTAGAAGAAATGAGCAATATTACCCACTCCATCATATCATCTTCCACTGTTTTCTAGCGGCATAGAATTATGGTATAGAGAATATTTGCTATGTTAAAAAACGCCCCAAACTTCATCTAAACAGTTGTCAACTTGGTTCTAATTCCAATTTTCAATGGCATCTCTATGACAAATTATTTCATTATCAGATGGGATAATTACAAAAAACTCTCTGAGGTTTGGGCTAATTACAAATTAACCCAGAGATGCTTCAAAATTACGAAAAGCTCCCTTAGATTTGATTTTAACTTAAATTTAAGGGGGTACCTGTAATATTTCTATAAATATTATGAGGTATTTGAAATGTTTTTCTCTTATGAAGGGGGAAAGGTAAGCGGAATCAAAGCTAAAGGGCTGTTTTGCAATTTTCAAAAACCTCTATTTTTCTTTTTTGTTATTAGCCCGAACCTTGTAATTATCTCTTATAAGAAATCACATACTTCCTATGTCATCAAATTAAAAGTCGGGACCATGATATGTAATGGTGAAATCGAACCTGTGGGGGAGGCAAGGATGAAACCCAATCTGATATATGAGTTGGAAGAAGACCCAGGGTATTAAGCTGTAGACAGAAAAATAAAATTTGGTAAGCTTATATAGATGCTTCACAATGCTATGCAAGGATTTACAACAATTACAACAAAGGTCAGAAAACCAACCTTCCAGACGCCCAGTCCTAACCCTACCAAATTAAGGGCGATGAATACTAATTTGGGCGCCAACAGATCAACTTTGTTGTCCTTGTAAGGCTCGAAAACTACAAATCGAAATAATGATAGTTAGCAAATTGTTTAAGTAAATAAAAATGTTAAAATAACGTGGAAAGTTCCAGCAGTAACGTAATCATCATATCAATTAGCTCACAATTAGCCTGAAAAATTGATTGACCTAAAGGAAATCTTTTGTCAGATTTATATAATACTATGTGAATAAGTAAGCAAAAGGTGCAGCCAGCTATCTGGTGTAGTTAAACTATCAGCTAACAGCAAGCATATAATTGTTGCAACACCTACATATTGCAGCAGCCAAGATGTGAAAACTTATACGTAGAAAGACGATGACCAAAAAATATTAATGTCTGACTACGAGCACACAAATTATCACATACAATGCAACACTCCTGCAATAAATGAATTTAAGCAATAAAATATCCAGACTACTTATAAATCTTATAGGACTAAGAGGGTGTTTGGCTGAGCTTATAAGTTCTTCAAAACATCTTACAAGATGTTTAAGAGCTTATTAAGCTCTCTAAAAGTGTTTGGTAAGTTTTTTAAGAAAAGATCTTATAAGTTATAAGCTTCCAAAATAAGATGTTAGGAGCATACAAGCTCTTTTTCAAAAAAGTGAGAGGGATCACAATTTATTTTCAAAACAAGATCTTATTTTAACAATCTCCTTTGATATTGACCATTTTAATTACATCTGTCACTACTAAAATCTTATAATTTCCACCATCTTATTTTATCCAAACACTTCAACAACTACTTTCAAAACAAGATCTAATATCTTAGAAGCTCTTAAAAGTGCTTATAAGATGTAGGAGCTTATTTAGATCATTTTAAATGAACTTAGCCAAACACCCTCTAAGATGCATAATATGAAGAGTATTAATTGATATATTTCTACATGGTGTTGTTAATGATGACGCAGATTTCAAGCCGCAACTAAGAACCAGAAAAGTTCAAATAGTGACTGGTGCAATATCAACCACAAAAAAAGCTGTTTAACAATTCAACAAGAAAATAGCCAAGAGTATAACTGAAAATGATGCTTACCTTTCCCAACCCCTCGGAGCGCATTAATGGGCTGCAATAGAGCTGAAAATGTTATACCAATGCTAAATAGATGAACCGTGCTTCCAGCCATCCACATCATGAAAGCCATCATGAACAAGTTCTTAAAAGGTGCTTGTGCAACTTCCCATGCTTTCTGTTCATACAAAGGAACAATCCAGTTATTATGGATATCTATCTAACCAAGGCTCGATAATTAAGCAGAAATTCCATAGGAAGGACAAATCACAAAACTACCAATACTCGAATGTTGAGAAGGATTCAACAGAGGAGCCAAAGTTATAAAACTATATTTGTCAATAAAGATAATTTAGTATGCTACAGCTGACTGCAGAAACAACCACTGAAAAGTGAAAATATAGGAAATACATTATGCTATAAAATATCAGAGTGCAGTACCTTATTAGCTATCACCAAGAGGCAACAGATAAAAACAGGAAACCTTTTCTCTTCTTCAAATTCAGTTACACTTAATTTCGAGTTTTTGACCTTAGATTTTAGAGGGGAAATGCATAGGAAAAGGAAAATTTTTAAAACCAAAAAACACAAAGTTGCATTACACGAGACAACAAAATCCTTTTCCTCAGTTCTCATTCAAATCCAGAATCCAAACATTGTGTAAAGATACCATGAGAACATAACTCCTACACTTTAAACTCTAACGGTGTGGGATAACATTACATGTCGTTAGAAACAAAATAGTTTGAAGAAGGAAAAGAAGACATTTACTTTTTCAGGGTAAAATCATTATGGAAAACATGAGTTACTAATTACCTTCCTTGCATCTCTGATAAAGTTAAAAGCCGAAAACAGAAATCGGAGATAGATTAAGAGAATAAAGTAACTAAATAACAACCCAGGCTTAACAAAACCTCGTTTCAACACAATTAATCAACAACAACTCAATATCAACATCCCCTCTTTAACCTAGAACCAATCAAACAATACTTCCTCAGAGAATCCTCCGAACACAATCAAATCCAGATTAAGCTACAGCGAAACATAACTTTTACCTGCGATTTCCAATTAGCTTCAGCGTCCTTCTTTTGTTTACTCACAGCCGAATCATCCTAACACAAAAAAGGCAAAATCACATCAGTATCTCAGCTCCAAATATGAAAAACCTATCAAATCGAATCCCGTAAAAACTCACACACATACCTGTTCCTGTGAAGCGCGAGTGAAGCCCGGAGGATCGAGAATATCACGCGATGAATGCGACGTTGAATTGTCCGTGAAATCGACGGCCCATCGGCGGGCCGAGCCCATTACCGCTTTGCCCTTGTCCATATTCTTTTTAGTTTTTCTTCTGCGTGAAAATAATAAAATTGAGAACTTCACACGCTCAGTTTTGTTTCTGAGTGTGATTTATGTAATGCCGGCTGCGGACAATTGATTTTTTCGGATTGTATTCTGAATCGAAGTCTTTTTACCGATGGGGGCTGTTTTTTTTTTTTTTTTCTGAGAAAGACCGATAGGGGCTGTTTGGTTGTGTCTAAAAAATAATAGAGCTGTGAGATGGCCGTGCCAATACTAACCTGCCGAGCCAAATAGAAATTTGGGCCTAGTCTGGCTGAAATTCCATCGAGCCACCATTATGGAGGCCCAAACCTGGCCGAACCTATGAAAATATACATGAAAAGTCGGGCTGATCCAAGATTTCGGCCAAATGGGCTGGACCAAATAGACTTGTCTTTTTCGGGCTTAAAATATCATAATCCAGACCCTCCCCTGTTACAAAGCCGAGTTAGTTTTGACAGCTCTACTAAAAAATTAACGTATTTTAAAGGTGCGATTACCTACAAAAAAAATTATTTTCGCTCTATTAAATAATTTTTTTTTACCTGGACAATTGCTAATGAAATTTTTTCATAATACATGCTATTCATGTTCACTTTTCAACCACCAATCATATCTACTTATATTTTTTGGGATGATGAATCATTAAATCGACTATCATTATTACACATTTTCTCACAAATTTCAGTATTACTTGCTCCCACGTTCTCAATCACCATTCACCAATCATACTCATTAATTAATTAATTATTTTTGATAATATATCAATTTTATCATTAAATTTTTATCTCATATTCAATCACAATAATAAAATTCAACATTCTTCTTTTATTTTGGTTATCACTTCCAAAATGAAAGAATATCCACGTGGAGAATAATTTCATAACCACACAAAAATTCAAAACCATTGATTATATCTTCTCTCTCCTTTTTTTTTTTTTTTTTTTTTTTTTGAGGGGATTCTCTCTACTGATTAAATTCAAAACAAATGCCAGGTTATTAGTAATTTTGAAAGATAACAAGGTTTTTTTTTTTAATTTGAGTAAATCTCCGGGTATTTTTTGTAATTAACCAATGTTTTGTGCAAAACATATTCGACTACACAAACTAGCAGCAAGACACTATTCAATTAAGTTGTACTAAACTGAGGTACATTGTTTCTTTGTGTAACCAATTCATGAAGATCATGGACAATCTTAAAAACGGCATCAGGCCGGGCAAGCCTCAGTGCATTTTGTGACATGGATATAAGCTCATCTTGTTTTGGACCAAACCATTGAGAAACTATGTTGGCTATTTGCTTCGGAGACTTTGAGAATTTCCCACATCCGTTTTGGACAACATACGGAACATTCCCTGCTTCCTGCGATCAAGAAGAAATTCGTCGTGAGAAACGGTCAGATATTAGAAGGTCCCGCATAACACAAGTAAATACAAACCGAGACACAACTAATCAGATCAAGTGCAAACACAATATATATCTGCGTAAGCTAAGATACTACCGGCACAACCATGAACTCATTGGAACTGGAGTATTTGCATAGTTAGCCACGGTTTAAGGGTCAAACAGAAAAAGGATTGGCGAAAGCAATTAACAACCGTAATGGTAGGTATCGTGATTAGTACTTCAAACAGGGAAGGGTTTGTATTCGTAAGTAAAATTAAGAAGGCGTTTGGTTGAGCTTATAACTCTTTACAACATCTTATAACCAAAATAAGATCTTATTTTAACAACCTCTTTTGATTTTGACCATTTTAATTATAAAACTACCATTACTAACATTTTATAAGCTCCACCATCTTATTTTATCCAAACACTTCATCATCATCATCATCATCATCAACTCCACCTTATCCCACTATGTGGGGTCGGTGGTGTGAAGTTTATAGTGTCAATTAATTGTCTAAAATTAGTTAACACTACAAATTCACACAAAAAGCAAAGTGGCAAAGTTTTACGCCGGATGCCCTTCCTGACACAACCTTCATACGAAGGAGAAATGAGATGAAATTCCAAAAACCATATCATCATAGGTCTTTCCACTTGCATGGAAAATACGATGAGACGGCGATGAATTGAGATAGTTGCTCTAGTCATGTCCCATTACATGATTGATATTATAAAATCAACATGTACATCATTTTATCCAAACACTTCAACAACTTAATTTCAAAATAAGATACAAAATCCTATACACTCTTAAAATCTTATAAATAAGTTTAGCCAAACACTCTAATAAAAAAGAGAGAAAACGAAAACGGTCACAAGAGTTTCATTACCTGTCCGGCAATGTAACCATTTAGGATTATAGGAAGTCCTCGAATCATAGCCTCTGCAATTGTTCCGGGACCAGCCTGCAAAAACGCAAAGTTGTGAGACGGATAGTTGCACGTACCCTTCAAAGTCGTCGTATCTTGGGGAGACGTTTTGACAAGTAGCCGTTGGCACTTTTACCAAAGCAAATTCATCCTAAAGACACAAAGTTAAACGCTTGTCTAGTTGTCTAGACTTGTGTAATTCCTACAGCTATTCTGCATAAATTTCCTTAGCTATTTCTGATTATTATATCCTAAATTTTCGAACAATACCTTAGTGATAATGCAATCGCAAGCACCCATGCACTCCTCCATTTTCGTGACAAACCCCTTCACCTAATATACAGAGACAGCTTTCAGTTAGAAAAATATTATACCAGGATCCGAAGGAGCAAGACAACATTGGCCAACGAAAAAGTTTGATCTTTTATCATGCAATAGTCTTATCACTAGGGATAATTACAAAACTACTCCTGAGGTTTGGGGTTTTTACAAAAAAAACCTGAGGTTTGATTCTGCGTAAAATGTAAGGGGATAAGTATAATATTTTTACAAATGTAAAGAGGATGTTTGACATGTTTTTGCTTATGAAAAGGGTAAACTATAATACAAAATCAAATCTCAAGCGTAATTTTTGTAATTTTCAAAATTCTCTGTTTTTTTTTGTAATTACCCCAAACCTCAGGGGTAGTTTTGCAATTATCCCTTATTACTATATTGTTTGAATGTCATATAAGGACTAATTGCCACTTTTGGAGCTAGCAATCAAGTCATAGTCAGATTAACCGTTTCTGCTGAAACTCATTGAATGAAATCAAATATCCTGAAACCCGTAAACAGAACTTCTTAAGAATTGTTACCTGGATAGGAATTTTCCAGTCGAATGACTGCAATTTGATGGCGAGCTTTTTATTTTGGCCACAAATCACAAGAACCTGGCCTAATGGTTCTCCGTGAGTTTCGTCATATAATGCGTCCGCAAGAGCTCGGGCAGTAGCCTCAATGGGACCCATGCCTTCGCCACCGCCCATTAGCAAGACAGCAGGGAGATATTCGTGCATTCTGAGACGCTTTCTCAATTCTTCCTACAACATAAATTGATGTTGACTGGTATTAGCAGCGCTCTCTACTTCGGACACTACGTAAAAGAAAAGGGCATGATAAAATTGCACTACGCACTTCACAAAAGAAAAAATATAATATTTACTTCTCATGAAAGACGATATAAAAAACATCCATTGCTGAAACATGCTAATGGTCAAGCAGTTTTACAGATTCTTTCTGGAATGGGATAGTTACAAAAAACACCCCTGAGGTTTGGGTTAATTACAAGAAAACCCACAGGCTTATGAAAATTACAAAAAAAAAACCTGTGAGGTTTGATCTGTATTACACTTTACCCCCTTCACAAGAAAAAATATTTCAAACACCCCCCTTAAATTTGTAAAAATATTGCAATTACCCATTTACATTTACCACATAATCTAATCTCAAGTTTTTTTTTGTAATTAACCCAAACCTCAGGGGTGATTTTGTAATTTTCCCTTGTGAAATTTATGTAGTCATGCGCTATCAACAGTTCCAGCAATCTTGTTTAGTTGACACCTTAAATGATCAAAGATTACAACATTACAGGTTGCAAAATTAAGGCCGATAAATGTAAATTTAAGGCCGATAAGTGTAAGATATTACTAGAAGCTCAACAAGATATTAAGAGAAAACACACAATAGAACAACCTTAGAACGAACAGGCTTCACAAATGATGGCCGCACGGGTAGGCCATAGACCTTAATTTGAGAACGCTGAAGGCCAGCTCTTAGTGCTCGTTTTGCTACCTCTTCGGATGGGGAATAGCATCTTGTTACGAGCTTGTGAAACCTACAATGTGATGATGACATAGATTTATAAACCTAAACTTTGAAAAACATAACAATCAAAACGGCTGTCGAGTATACCAAGTAGGATGACAGGTGCACAGGTCCGTTACCACAGTGGCAAAAACGATCTTTTTCAAGAGTCCTTTTTTCCTCAAAATACGAAGCGGAACATGTTGCATCAGAGGATGTACACTGATAATAATATCTGGTTGGTACTTCATTAATCCTTTAGCAACCGCGCTAGAAGCATTTGAAGGAGATCAAAATTTGGTGAGAACGAGTATGAGTACACATAAAAAAAATTAGCAAATAAAAATTGCAAATATTCATGTATAGGCATCAGTCCTTCAGAACAATGCTTTTTATTGAATTTTTAGTTTCATAATCGTGCTTTTGATTAAATGGAATTCTTTTCTTTCATTAAATGGGCCTTGCAAGAGAGCTGTTCTAGTGCAATCAAGGAACTTCAAAATAAACCTCGTGTTCGTTAGAATCAATGAAATAAATTTTATTTTCTCTATTTCCTCAACAAAATAATTATACTCAACTGCATCTGTATTATCACAAATAATTAAAACAAACCAAGAAGTAGCCTCACTGAGCTATAAAGGTAGACGTTGCGGCAAAATTGGATTGATGAATTACACGCGGAGCAGAAGCATAATACGTCATTTTCCATAACGTCCCATGTTTCACAAGAAACTTATAACTCTTCGGCAACTGATTAAAAGGCCATGGTGTGTGATCTGTCCACAAGTCAGTAACAAACACCTGCAAAAGAAATTACTTCCAACATATAAAACATAATCACAAGAAAAATACATGACTTATTAAAGCTACAAGCAAATGTCATACTATATTAACCAAACGTAAAAGCAGTAAACCAAATTTCCTTTTTACTGGTGCATACAAACTAACCTGATAATAATCTCCAAATGTTTCGTTAAAAGCAGCCTTAATGGCTTCAGCAGAAGCCCTGTGTCCGGTGTCCCCCACCAGTGTCACTCATTAAAATCAAAACTTTCTTTGGCGCATTTGATCGAACACCATTGGTAGTATCCTCCCCTGACTCTTCCAAAGCCCCATTCTCATCATCCTTAAACCCATTATTTTCCTCAGAATCAATCCGAATCGAGGCAAACCCAAGTGGGGTTCTCTCACAATGAAATCTAATAGCTCTATTAAATTCATTCAGTACTTTCCAAACTTTAAATGCAGAACCATTCATCCTCGGACTTAATGAAGTAACAGCCTTGGGCTGCTTGTTGGCATTAAAATACAAATAATTTGACGCAAAAGTGGAGTGCCCATATGGATTGAGCTTGAAATCATCGAATACAAAAGAGCCCAGTTGGGATACAATTCCAAATGGGTTTTTTGGTTCCTGGGACACAGTTGAAGGCTGCATATTTGCACTCCCTCTTTATTTTTTTTTGTGTGTGTGTATCTTTATTTATAGTTATGTTAATGATCTTTATGCACAACGTATAGCATGTTAAAACATCAAATGAAACACGATAGGAAATATGATACACGGGCTACTCACATTTCTCACAGGGAAAAAACACTGTCACTTCGAAATATGTAGGATTTAAATTTACCAAATTAAAACTATTATATAGTATTTTCTTGAATTTTAGAATGTAAGAAACATAATGGGTAACTAAAATATATACTTGTATGCTCTTAAGTTAGTAACACTCCCTTTTTTTTTTTGGGCAAAGAAAATACCAAAAAGAAAAAAAGTGTCTTTTGACCAAAGTCCATATTTGCAGAGGACGTGTTTTGATAGGCCTTCCATATCTCAACAAAAAAAGAATAGCTTTTTCTTTCTTAGTAATGAAACAAACCACTAATTACTTTTAATTCCCAAGTCTGGCAATCAAGGCAAATTTTGGTGTTGAAAAGTTAAGAAAATTGCAAGTCTCATTCACTATTATAATATAAATTTTTGATTCACATCTATTTTTTTGTAAATTGTTTGACTTGTTATTTCTTGTAAAAGATTATAAATTCAAATTTCCATAACAATAATGGTTTACAAATCAACCAATCTCTATCTATATGATGATGGGCATCAAATTTTTATGAGTAATGCAAATGACATGAGATCAATCTTGTCTTACAATACTTGTAGAGTCTTGTGTTGTAAAAGCAAATTGACTCAACTTTAGTTTCATACGAGTGCATGTGTCACTCAATTATTTTCCCAATTGTACTAAAAAGAAAAAATAGTTGATGGCATAATGACTTTATAACTAAAGAATTAATTCCAACTCAAAAAATGGACAAAGTTACACAAAACTTTCGGCCAATTGATATACATTGGAATTTCTCCATTATTGTTTTTGTCAAACTTGTTATCTTTCTTTGATGCCTTTCACATTTGCTTAAAAGATAATTGTTTTTCTTTTCTTTTTCTATCATTATTCCAGGACAAAAACTCTGGTCAGACCGTCTAACGGGCCAGGGGTTTGGCCCGTTAGACGGATCTGACCCGCGACCCGGGGTCATTTTGGTAATTTCCGCCGCCAATGGCATTTTTGTAATTTTCAAGTGGCAGTTTTATTATTTGTTACGTAGCCTTTTAATTTCAGCCGGTATTTTATGTGGTGTTAAGTTGTTAGCTCTGTTTTTATGTTAGTAGTTTTTTGTATTTTGTATTACTTGTTGCTTTAAATTGTATTAGTTGTTACACTGAAAAGTATTAGTCAAATACATCTTTTACCACGAAATTGTCTCTTTTAATTATAAAACAGAGAATTACTACGAAGTTGTATAGTCTAATACATGTTTTTAATACATCTAATACATTAGAACGCAACGTGTAATACATTGATACAAAGTTGTCTCTTTTACTTATAAAATGTATTAACAGTCCTTCTGAAACATATTAGTCGTCCTTCTAAAAAGTATTAGTAGTTCTTCTGAAATGTATTAGTAGTTTCCTTGAGAGTTTTTTTAGTATTTCTCCTAAATATACTCCCGAAATATTGAATTCAATGTATTGGTTAGAACGGGAAAGCCTTCACAATGGCTCAATTACAAACTGGAAATGAACTATTCTATTACAAAGCGAAAAAATGACATGAATTGAGCGTAAGCCGAGATACTATCTCTATCCGCAAGACAATTACGTCCCGGCTAGTGCTCACGGTTTGACGTATTGCCTCCAAAGATAAACGGCCGTCTTCTCTGTAGTAGCACCACTAACACGGAGAAGCACCTTCGAACGAAAAAGTGTTGAAGACTGGTTTGATGGCTCAAAAGCTACCTTTAAAACCGTAGGCAAGTGCACCTATCGTTTTATAGTATATATTATTAGTACCAGAAGTGTCATTCCCACGAGGATTGTAAGTACTTAATAATTACCGTCTTTTTGTTATTTAATCTAACAATTTTGAGTTTTTGTTTGATGAAAAGGAAAACAAATTATAAATTGTAAAAATGAAGGAATATTTGTAAAATAAGAAATCAAGAGATAGAAATGTGTTTGAATGTAAATCCCTCTAGAATGTTTTTGTGATTTGACAAGTTAAAAATACAACCGTAAGCCCTTAGCAAAAACCAACCTCTTTTAATAAAATCTCATGTCTTGTGGACCGTAGAAATTCCTAATTTAAGTTAAACCCTTTCTCAAGGCGAAAAACTTCTAATCTCAAGTTGATTAATCAAATCTCTTTCTAGTTAAAACCCCAAGACAACATTATAGCGATTTGTGAATTCCCATATTAGGTTTGACCCTAATCCGGAAGATTTATGTCGTCCCATATCTAGGATTGCATGCAACTCTTTTCACTTATATAGTTCTATTTCACCATGAATCTCTCGATTTCCGGATGAAAAATAAACTTCAAATCAATATTGCGCATATATCAATTCGAATGAACGAAGCATAATATAAGTGAATCACACAAAATATGAAGATTTTATTAAAAACATACACACCTTGATCACAAATCCATTCTAGAGTTCATTACATTCAAACATTTAGGAGTTTAGCTACACATGATTTTGACCAAAGAATAAATTACACAAAAGATTTAAGTATTGTAGACATGGTGTACTTATCTTTCTCAAAATCTCAATTGACTTCTTTCTTGATTGATGATGTTGCTCCAAGCCTTCTTTCTCCAATATTGCCCAAGACTTTCTCCTCCAAGACCCTTGATCCCAATTCTACTTAATGAAATGAATACAATGAATATTTCGAGTATCTAATGAATGAATCTCCCAATTTCAACCCTGGCTTTTATAGGCAACCAATACATTGATAGACTCTCTTTTACTAAACAATCACCCCATTTTCCTTGTTGGTTGGTGAATTCTTGTATTCAAGTGATGATGGAGGGACATGGAGACATGTTTCAAACAAAATAGGGTGTTAAAAGTGTACAAAAGTGGCCAAAATGGGTTGGTTGGTGAGTTTTCCCCAAATTCCGCAAAGAAAAGTTGCAAAAAGAGGTCCGGACACGGCCATGTCGCCCGAGGCACGGCCAGGCCGTCGTTTGTTTAATTGTGCAGAACTCGGCTGACATGGTCGTGCTTCCCAACACGGCTAAGTAGTTATTCGACACGGCCGTGTTGGGAACACGCAGGCCGTGTTGGTGGCTGTTTTGTGCAAAAATTTCGAGTTTTTGGCTCCGGAACACGACCGTGTTGCCCGACACCCCTGCCCGTGTTGGACCAAAAGGCCCCGAAATAACGCAGCGTTTGGCTTGAAATTTCGAGCGTTTTTGCATCCTTAAACTCCCGGTATGTTTTGACATGAATCCATGGTCCAAAATTCACCAAAATTAGCCCCGAATGGTCAATCTACATCAATAAAATCACCTCGGAGTAATATGAACTATGTACAATCAAAAATTTACAAAACTAACAATAAAATAACTCGAATTCTACTCAAATATACACATAAAACATGCATAAAAAGACCCTTATCAAACCCTCCAACTTTGAACTTTGCTTGTCCTCAAGCAAAACATTATATCAAAAAGAGGGATTCAATAAATCACAACATACAAAGATGATTTTTTTCAACATATTGAACATAAGCAGTCAAGTTCTTGGCCTTCTCAACCTGAATTAACCATTAAGTAAAAACATAGTTTTGTAAAGCGATCGATTGTCAAGAAAGGCGTAATATCGGCGGGCATTATTCGACTTGAAATCATCACTCCACAAAATCGATAGTTATGAACAACTTAGTTCAATAACGCCATGAAAATACAAGAATTCAATAGATCATTGTAGTTAGCTTACTAGTCATATAACCAAGCTTCTTGAACTTTATTGGAATGAGAAGTCAATGAGTATTCATTCTCCTCTCTTTTTTCTTTTTCGTTCTTTTATTTTTGGGACCTTTCAAGACATGCTTCCACTAGGTTTATATTTTGAATTTTTGTTCAAACACTCCTAGGGTGGTTTCCCATACTCATATTCGTGTCGCTGTTTTACGTAAAAGACAAACATGGGGCTCATGAATGCTCCTAGTTACTAAGCAACAACAAATAGAGGAGTATAACCTCGATTGGTCCGGTTTTTTTTTTTCGTTTTTTTTATTATTATTTTCTTTTTTCTTTTTTTTTTATTCACAAGCTTGGTTTAACAACTAGTTAACCACTACTAAATCATGAGTTCTCGGAAGTTCATAGCACTAAGTATCGTCGTATATGCCTTAACACATCAAGTATTTATGGTGTTGGAAATCTCGTCAAAATTTAGACCGCATCCACGTCAATCTATCATAGACAATCAATTGTTTCACACTGAAAACACAAATTAACAAGTTAATATAGGTATGATTGGGCCAAGTTATTGACTAGCAAACATTTAATTTATTAAAAAAAATCACATCTTTTGAAAACAAACACACAAGCATTCCGAAAATGTTATTGTACCCACCTCCAACTTTATGATTCACATTGTCCTCAATGTGAAAGAAAGAAATGGACAAACACACACAACACACTCAAAAAAAAAAAGCAAAGAAACTAGAATGATATAAAAGAAGTAGAAAAAGAAAAATATGACCTTACTACAATAGTGGAATCGGTGTTGAGCGATCATTGAGTTGTTTTGGTACGGGACCTTCAACGACATCTTCATACCTAATCAAAGTTAAGCAACACACAACTCGAATACCGTGAAATCTCAAATATTCTCAATTAGGACAACCAAGAATATGTTTGATAAGTGTATTTTTATGCATGTTTTATGTGTGTATTTGAGTAGAAATTGAGTTATTTTGTTGTTAGTTTCATTAGTTTTTGATTGTACATTGTTTATACTACTTTGTGGGGGTCTTTTATTGGTGTAGATTGACCATTCAGGGGGCTAATTTTGGTGAATTTCGGACCATGGATTCATGTCAAAACATACCGGGGGGTTTAAGGATGCAAAAACGCTCGAAATCCCAAGCCAAACGCGTCATTTCGGGGCCTTTTTAGTCCAACACGGGCTGGGTGTGTTGGGCAACACGGCCGTGTTCCGCCGGGAGCGAAAAACTCGAAAAAATTGCACAAAACAGCCTCCGACACGGCCAGGCCGTGTTCCACAACACGGTCGTGTCCACAGACATGGCTTTGCCGTGTTTGGGAAGCACGGCCATGTTATCCCGACTTCCGAACAATTAAACAAAGACGGCTGACCGTTTTATGCAACATGGGCGTGTTCGGATCACTTTCCAGCTTCAATTTCTGGTGGAATTTGTTAAAAAGTCATCTACCAAGCTTTTTGACAACTTTTGAGCACATTTACACCTCATTTTGTTGTATTAATTCCTTACTTTCCCACATGATCACATGGAAATAATGATCCCAACAACCCAACTCATAAAGTTGAACATTAAACTATCAAAAGATGACATTATTAAGGAATACTTTCTCCAAAATAATGTCTATAAAAGCCAAGAGTATGGGTTGAAGGAGAGATTCATTCATTGATATATATAGAAATCAGATTATAGGGATGAAAGTTCATATTTTGGAGAGGAGAAACATATATTGTAGTGAGGAAGAGAGTTAGAAGGCTTGGATCACCATGGAGAGGTGCTAAGGCACAAGGATTGAAGATCACTCGGAGAAGAAGATGAACTCCACCACTTCATCATCATACTTCCAACAGGGGAGTCTTATGTTGGTTTTGGAAGTTTTAACTTCAAGTATTCATGTTGATTTCGGAAGAAACTTCTTGTTTAATTGTTGTTTTCATTCTCAAATCCATCATGAGTTAAATCGCTAGTGTTTAAATGTGATGAACCCTATAACTTATTTGTGATCATTGGTTTGAATGTTTTAATATATTTTCTTATGTTTTTATGCGAGTCACTTATGTTATGCTTGTTTATTCGAATTGGTATATGCGCAATATTGATTTGAAGTTTATTTTTCACCGGGAAATCGAGAGATTCATGGTGAAATAGAACCAACATAAGTGAAAAGAGTTGCATGCAATCCTAGATATAGGACGACATAAATCTTCCGGATTAGGGTCAAACCTAATATGGGAATTCACAAATCGTTAATGCAATCTTGGGGGTTTTAACTAGAAAGAGATTTGATTAATCAACTTGTGGTTAGGAGTTTTTCGCCTTGAGAAAGGGTTTAACTTAATTTAGGAATGCCTACGGTCCATGAAGCATGAAAATATGTTAAGGGATGGTTAAAACTTAAGGGTTATGGTTGTATTTATTTTGGTAAAATCACAAAAAGACGTTAGAGGGATTCACATTCAAGCACATTTATATCCAACATCTTCCAATCCGAGTGTATCCGATATCTTCGTGTTCTTAGTTGCATCTTCCACTTTTATTTGCTTTTGTTTTATTTTTATTTTGCAACAAACTATTTGACGAATTTGTAGGCTAGATAATAAAAAGATGGTAATTACTAGTAATCATAGTCCTCGTGGGAATGACACTCGATACTCGCTTAGCTTTGCTATAAACGATAGGTGCACTTGCCAGGCCGTTTTTAGGAGTAGCTTCCGAGCCATCAAGTTTTTGGCGCCGTTGCCGGGGATTGTGATATTAGGAACACCTTATTTTTATTAATCTAGTCATTGTTTTCTTTAATTATTTGTTTTTCTTGTTTGGGCAGAAGGTGAAACTCGTCGCGGATCAGGAAACTTTACTTGGTAATATTGTGACCAATTCGCGCGACAAACCTCCACAATAAGGTGATGTAGTCCAGCTATACGACTATAAATAAAGCGCTGATCGGGAGGCAACCCGATAGTTCGTTGTTTTCTATTTTTTTATTAAGTAATAGGTTGTTAGGGAGTCATGAGTCAATAATTGGATGTATGGTGGGTGTTGGTATCACCTTTATCTTGCTAGAGCAAATTTGAGCTTTCATGGTATTCGATTTTTTGTTGTAAATTCTTATTAGGTGTTCATATGCCCAAGAAGACCTAGATTGAGCAAAGACAATGATCTCTCCAAATCGATTTCACTCTCATGATAAGAAGGTCGTTTCTTTTTTTCTTTTCTTTTTAGTTTGTCGTTTTTGTTTGTTTTTGTTTGTATGTTCATCTCTTTCTTTCACATTGAGGACAATGTGAATTTTTAAGTTGGAGGTGAATGTGATTACATGCTTGTTTAAATTTTTTTGGAATGCTTGTGTGCTTGATATTTATTTTGATTTTGTTGATGGAAGATATGATTTTTCAAGGAAACAAATTGAGTATTTGTTAGTCAATAAATTGGCCCAATTACACAAAAATTAGCTTTATAATATGTATTTTTTAAATGCAAAGCAATTGATTGTCTTGAATAGATTGACATGGGTGTGGGTTGAATTTAGACGAGACTTCTAACACTATGATACTTGATTTGTTAAGACATATATGACGATTCTTAGTGCTATGAAAGTCGAGAACTCTTGATTTAGTAGTGGTTGACTAGTTGTTAAACCAAGCCAAAAAGAAAAAAAAAAGAATAAAAAAAAAAAAGACAAAAAAGGTCAATCGAGGTTATACTCTCTATTTGTTGTTGCTTAGTAACTAGGAGCATTCATGAGCCCCATGTTTGTCTTTTACGTAAAACGGCGACACAAATATGAGTATGGGAAACCACCTTAGGAGTGTTTGAACGAAAATTCAAAATTTAAACCTAGTGGAAGCATGCCTCGAACATGTCCTAAAAAAAAAAGAATGTATATTGCTTGCATTTCTCATTCCAATAAAGTTCAAAAGCTTGGTTACATGACTAATAGACTAACTACAAAAATATATTGAGTTCTTGTATTTTCATGGTATTATTGGATTGAAGTTGTGCATAACTATCAGTATTTGTGGAGTGATGAGTTCAAGTCTAAATATGGCCAATTGATATTAATGTTTTACTTGACAATCGATCGCTTCGCAGAACTATGTTTTTACTTAATGGCTAATTTGTGTTGTGAGGGCTAAGAATTTGACTGATTTTGTTCAATGTGTTGAGAAAAAGATCTTCCTTGTGTGTTGTGATGTATTGAATCCCTCAATATGGTTTTATGTTTTGCTTGAGGACAAGCAAAGTTCAAAGTTGGAGGTGGTTTGATAAGTGTATTTTTATGCATGTTTTATGTGTGTATTTGAGTAGAAATTGAGTTATTTTGTTGTTAGTTTCATTAGTTTTTGATTGTACATTGTTTATACTACTGTGGGGTGCTTTTATTGGTGTAGATTGACCATTCAGGGCTAATTTTGGTGAATTTCGGACCATGGATTCATGTCAAAACATACCGGGGGGTTTAAGGATGCAAAAACGCTCGAAATCCCAAGCCAAACGCTGGCGTCATTTCGGGGCCTTTTTGGTCCAACACGGGCTGGGTGTGTTGTTGGGCAACACGGCCGTGTTCACGGGAGCGAAAAACTCGAAAAAAATTGCACAAAACAGACCTCCGACACGGCCAGGCCAGGCCGTGTTCCACAACACGGCCGTGTCTAGAGACACGGCCTGGCCGTGTTGGGAAGCACGGCCATGTTATCGACTTCCGAACAATTAAACAAAGACGGCCCGACCGTTTTATGCAACATGGGCGTGTTCGAGATCACTTTCGGCTTCACGGTGGAATTTGTTAAAAAGTCATCTACCAAGCTTTTTGACAACTTTTGAGCACATTTACACCTCATTTTGTTGTATTAATTCCTTACTTTCCCACATGATCACATGGAAATAATGATCCCAACAACCCAACTCATAAAGTTGAACATTAAACTATCAAAAGATGACATTATTAAGGAATACTTTCTCCAAAATAATGTCTATAAAAGCCAAGAGTATGGGTTGAAGGAGAGATTCATTCATTGATATATATAGAAATCAGATTATAGGGATGAAAGTTCATATTTTGGAGAGGAGAAACATATATTGTAGTGAGGAAGAGAGTTAGAAGGCTTGGATCACCATGGAGAGGTGCTAAGGCACAAGGATTGAAGATCACTCGGAGAAGAAGATGAACTCCACCACTTCATCATCATACTTCCAACAGGGGAGTCTTATGTTGGTTTTGGAAGTTTTAACTTCAAGTATTCATGTTGATTTCGGAAGAAACTTCTTGTTTAATTGTTGTTTTCATTCTCAAATCCATCATGAGTTAAATCGCTAGTGTTTAAATGTGATGAACCCTATAACTTATTTGTGATCATTGGTTTGAATGTTTTAATATATTTTCTTATGTTTTTATGCGAGTCACTTATGTTATGCTTGTTTATTCGAATTGGTATATGCGCAATATTGATTTGAAGTTTATTTTTCACCGGAAATCGAGAGATTCATGGTGAAATAGAACAACATAAGTGAAAGGAGTTGCATGCAATCCTAGATATAGACGACATAAATCTTCCGGATTAGGGTCAAACCTAATATGGGAATTCACAAATCGTTAATGCAATCTTGGGGATTTTAACTAGAAAGAGATTTCAGTTAATCAACTTGTGGTTAGGAGTTTTTCGCCTTGAGAAAGGGTTTAACTTAATTTAGGAATGCCTACGGTCCATGAAGCATGAAAATATGTTAAGGGATGGTTAAAACTTAAGGGTTATGGTTGTATTTATTTTGGTAAAATCACAAAGACGTTCTAGAGGGATTCACATTCAAGCACATTTATATCCAACATCTTCCAATCCGAGTGTATCTGAATTTTTCGTGTTCTTAGTTGCCTCTTCCACTTTTATTTGCTTTTGTTTTATTTTTATTTTGCAACAAACTATTTGACGAATTTGTAGGCTAGATAATAAAAAGATGGTAATTACTAGTAATCATAGTCCTCGTGGGAATGACACTCGATACTCGCTTAGCTTTGCTATAAACGATAGGTGCACTTGCCTAGGCCGTTTTTAGGAGTAGCTTCCGAGCCATCAATGTTCAAAAGTTTTTTTTTTATTTGAAAATGACTCTAAGGACTTGTGATTATTTTGAAAGAAAATAAAATAAAAAAAATAAAAATGAATGAAAACAATTGCACACAATCACCGGGTTGCCTCCCGGGTAGCGCTTCTTTAACGTCGTATAGCTGGACCATTTCACCTAAATGTGAAGATTTAATCGGGCGGAGCCTTGAACTTATGAAAATTTTTATCTCTTTGAACAATATCGCCACCCGTATCGATTTTCGAACAATTAACCTTGATGGTACTATTTTTCTACATGTTATTCTCAAAATGGGATTTATCTGTGGAAACTTTTGTACATTGAACATCACATACTTTTAAGGATTTATTAGAAGACATATCAAGCAAAGAATCATTTATCCTTGTCTCAATCAAGTTTATAGGAAAACAAGTATCATTTATAGGATTTCTCAAAGGAATTTTAAAGATAACTTGTTCACCCCTACTCTCAAAGTAAGCTTTCCATCATGCACATCAATGAGAGATTTAGCGGTAGCCAAAAAGGGACGCCCTAGAATTAAGGGGACTTCTAAATTATCATGCATGTCAAGAATAACGAAATCGACTGGAAACACAAATTTGTCAATCTTGACTAACACATCATGAATAATACCTCTGGGATGTTTAATCGATTTATCGGCTAATTGAATATCCATCCTAATAGGTTTAAGTTCACCTAATCCCGCATGCTTAAATGTTTCATAAGACATCACATTGATACTAGCTCCAAGTCGGCTAGTGCCCTATCAACAGTAAATCATCAATTGTGCAAGGGATAATAAAGCTTCCCGGATCATTAAATTTTTGTGGTAGTTCATTGGAATGACATTTATCATTCAATTGCACATTTGATAATTTGTTAAGCTTATTTTCACTAGGAATGATGTCATTAAGATCCCTAACATGCTTTGAAGGAGGGTCAACAAATGGAATATTGGCATGTAATTGTTTGAAAGAATTAAGGTACTTACCAAATTTGTCCTCCCTTCTATCTTCTTCGGTTAGACTCAGGTAAGGGATCTTGGGCTTGTATTCCGCAATCTCTTTTTCATGAGATTTTCTTTCATTATTTGGGCATGTCATCCTCCACGTATTTCTCGCATGGCGGCATTGGCATAATCATGCTCATGTGGAAAAGCGATGGTGATTGCCTTTACGTGCTCCCTTCAGGTTTGGCTCGGTATTACCCGGCAAACTACCTTGTGGCCTTTCGTAAATCATCTTCTTAACCGCCTATTTGATTTTCCAAATTATGGATAGATGCCTCTTGATTTCTCAAGGATGTTTCCACCGCTCGAATCGGGTATCTGTTGATTGCACAAACTTTGTTATAAGATCTTCCAAGTTAGGCTTACCTTGATTTGGTGAAATCCCAGGAGACGTGTGTAGATCGAGATTGGGATTAGGTCGTGGTTGGCCTTGATTTCCCCAACCAAAATTAGGATGTTGTCGCCACCCAGGATTATATGTGTTCTGTAAGGATTACTTGGGTAATTTTACCTTGATTCCCAACGTAATTAGCATGTTCGGTGCGTGAGGTATTGTGTGTGGGCAGTCCCGATGATTATGCAATCCTCCGCACGTTTCACAAGATAAAACATGCGGTGGTGGTGGTTTAGAGCCGCTAGATCGTCGATCTTTTGGGTCAAAGCTTCGACATGTGCTAGGTAACCACCGTGATCCGCATTATAAACACACACTGCTGATACGGTAGGTTTACCTGACGGATTGCCATTGATAGTCATTCATGGCCATTCCTCTATCGAGATCTTCGCGCCTTCGGTGTTTTATTGTTCAAAGTTCCCCAGTCGCCGCGATCAATCATTTGCCTTGTTGATGAGAGTAGCCCATTGTAAAATGTTTGGACTTGCATCCAAATAGGAAGACCATGATGTGGGCATTTCCGCAACAATTCTTTGAATCTCTCCCAAGTGTCGTACAAGGTCTCGTCATCTTCTTGAGTGAATGAAGAGATTTCATTCCTCAATCGTGCGATTTTTTGCCGGGGAAATACTTCAAAAGGAATTTTTCGCCATATATTCCATGTTGTAATCGTTCCTTTTGGCAAAGTATTTAACCATTTGTTTTGCTCGCCCCCAAGAGAGAATGGGAATAAGCGTGGCGGATGGCATCATCGGAGAGCCCGTTGATTTTGAAAGTGTCACAAATTTCAAGAAAATCCACGATGTGATTATTGGGATCTTCATCTGGTAGACCGTCAAATTGGACAAGCTGTTGCACCATTTGAATAACGTTGGGTTTAATTTCAAAATTGTTGGCGGCAACAATGGCGGGCCTTACAATGCTTGACGTCGTGCCATCCATGGATGGCTCGGGCGTAATCGCATACATAGTTCTTTGTTCATCCGCCATGGTAAAATCTTTGATTTCGTCTATATCCTCCTCGTGATCAGATTAATGCTTTCCTCCGTGTTCTATCGGCGATTTCGCACTTTCCCGCCGACGACGAAAGAGTAGGCATGCACTGCGATAAATAAAGATGATAAGTATAATACAAGACTTAAAAATATAGATAAAAAGAAAGATAATGTAAAAATAAAAAAATGATTAAATTAACAAAAATAAGGCGTTCTTAATATTACATTTCCCAAGAACGGCGCCAAAACTTGATGGCTCAAAAGCTACCTTTAAAACCGCACTAGCAAGTGCACCTATCGTTTTATAGTATATATTATTAGTCGAGTGTCATTCCCACGAGGATTGTAAGTACTAATAATTACCGTCTTTTTGTTATTTAATCTAACAATTTTCGTGAGTTTTTGTTTGATGAAAAAGGAAAACAAATTATAAATTGTAAAAATGAAGGAATGTTTGTAAAATAAGAAATCAAGAGATAGAAATGTGTTTGAATGTAAATCCCTCTAGAATGTTTTTGTGATTTGACAAGTTAAAAATACAACCGTAAGCCCTTAAGCAAAAACCAACCTCTTTTAATAAAATCTCATGTCTTGTGGACCGTAGAAATTCCCAATTTAAGTTAAACCCTTTCTCAAGGCGAAAAACTTTTAATCTCAAGTTGATTAATCAAATCTCTTTCTAGTTAAAACCCCCAAGACAACATTATAGCGATTTGTGAATTCCCATATTAGGTTTGACCCTAATCCAGAAGATTTATGTCGTCCTATATCTAGGATTGCATGCAACTCTTTTCACTTATATAGGTTCTATTTCACCATGAATCTCTCGATTTCCGGATGAAAAATAAACTTCAAATCAATATTGCGCATATATCAATTCGAATGAACGAAGCATAATATAAGTGAATCACACAAAATATGAAGATTTTATTAAAAACATACACACCTTGATCACAAATCCATTCTAGAGTTCATTACATTCAAACACTAGGAGTTTAGCTACACATGATTTTGACCAAAGAATAAATTACACAAGAAGATTTAAGTATTGTAGACATGGTGTACTTATCTTTCTCAAAATCTCAATTGACTTCTTTCTTGATTGATGATGTTGCTCCAAGCCTTCTTCTCCAATATTGCCCCAAGCTTTCTCCTCCAAGACCCCTTGATCCCAATTCTACTTAATGAAATGAATACAATGAATATTTCCTGAGTATCTAATGAATGAATCTCCCAATTTCAACCCTTGGCTTTTATAGCAACCAATACATTGATAGACTTTCTTTTACTAAACAATCACCCCCATTTTCCTTGTTGGTTGGTGAATTCTTGTATTCAAGTGATGATGGAGGGACATGGAGACATGTTTCAAACAAAATAGGGTGTTAAAAGTGTACAAAAGTGGCCAAAATGGGTTGGTTGGTGAGTTTTCCCCAAATTCCGCAAAGAAAAGTTGCAAAAAGAGGTCCCGGACACGCCCATGTCGCCCGACACGGCCAGGCCGTCTTGTTTAATTGTGCAGAACTCACCGACATGGTCGTGCTTCCCAACACGGCTAAGCGTGTTATTCGACACTGGCCGTGTTGGGGAACACGCCAGGCCGTGTTGGTGGCTGTTTTGTGCAAAAATTTCGAGTTTTTGGCTCCGGCGAACACGACCGTGTTGCCCGACACCCGCCCGTGTTGGACCAAAAGGCCCCGAAATGACGCGTTTGGCTTGGAATTTCGAGCGTTTTGCATCCTTAAACTCCCGGTATGTTTTGACATGAATCCATGGTCCAAAATTCACCAAAATTAGCCCCGAATGGTCAATCTACATCAATAAAATCACATTGGAGTAATATGAACTATGTATAATAAAAAATTTACAAAACTAACAATAAAATAACTCGAATTCTACTCAAATATACACATAAAACATGCATAAAAAGACCCTTATCATGGTTGCTGGACTTTTTTTGTGCAGAATGCAGAAATATGGCTTTGTGTACGAATATTTGATGTAATCCAACTGCAATGCACTAAAATGAATTTATAGACAACCACACCTGTAGGAAATAACAAAAAGTAGTGGACATTAATCCAATTGTAATATCCCAGATGTTACACCCCACTACTCCATAACAGACATATAGTGGACTCTTTTGGATGATCACATTGGAGTTACTAACTCCAACGATACACGAATCCTGGACACCTACAATGTCCGGATTCATTGGCTCCAACATCCCATCACTCACTCGAAGATGGGCCACGCCCATTTTCGAGTGGCAAAACTTTAGTGGACCGGGACCGGGCCCAATAGGGTCGGGCCGGGCGGGCGCGCACGCGCGTGTGGCCCACTTGTGATCATTCACTTGTGTTATAGTTTATACAACATATAACACCTTCTAGTAAATAAACTATGATAAACAATGATTTGTATTCCATGTGGGATAAGGCAAAAGCCTTTCATTTCCCTTTACATAATCTTTACATAATGCCCATTTATGTGGCTACTTTCGTGTATTAATTTATCACTCACCGAAATTCGGTTTTGAGAAATAAAAAATACTACGAACATCTACTCGGAACGTAGATTAATAATATATAATTTAATTCCTCCAGAATTAAATTTTTTGCCACCGAAAAATTAGTCAAAGTCGGGTCGACACCCACTTTATCAAAACCAAAATTTCCAACACGAAATGTATTAGCAATCCATCAAAAAAGTATTAGTAGTTCCTTGAAATAAATTAAAATTTTCTCCCGAAATGTATTAATAGTCCTTCTGAAAAGTATTGGTCATCCTTCTAAAAACGTATTAGTAGTTCTTCTGAAATGTATTAATAGTTCCCCTAAATATAATTAAATTTTTCTCCCGAAATGTATTAACAGTCCTTCTGAAAAGTATTAGTCGTCCTTCTAAAAAGTATTAGCAGTTTTTTTGAAATGTATTAGTAGTTCCCTGAAGAGTTTTAGTATTTCTCATTAATATACTCCTGAAATGTATTAGTTGTCAATCGGAAAAGTATTAGTAGTTTCTCGAAAAAGTATTAGTAATTTCATAGAGAGTATTTTAGTAGTGCTCCTGCAACGTATTAGTTTTTCTTATAAAATGTATTAGTATTTCTACATAAAAGTATTGGCTGATACTAAGACTTGTATCATTTAGTGCAATATTGATTCTTCATATCACCTGAAGAGAAAAAACAGAGCATCATCATCACGAGCCATCACCAACCATCGTCATTTTTCCTTTCACATTGGTGTTGTCCATTGATTAAACATTTGAAAAAAAATCTCGTTCAACAAATTCTGTTCTTCTCCTCGTCTAATTCATGGACATTTTGCAAAACTCGTTCTTCTCCACCATTTCCATGTCTGATTCAAGAACAGAGGTGTCGTAGCCGTCGACGAAGCAGTCGTGAAAGAAGAGGCGCAGGGCGACGACGGTAGTGGTGGGGAATGTGGGCTCGCGCGCATTGGTTGTGGTTGGAGGAGGAAGAAGAAGAAGCTGGAAAGCCGGGAAATTATGGCTCTAATCCGAATGGACTTTTTTCGTATTTTTATTTTTTTTTTGCGTGGATCCGGGTTAGTGAAATGGGTAGGATATGTTGACCCCGTCTAACGGATCTAGATCCTAGATCCGTTAGACGGTCTGACGAGACTAGCTCTTATTCCAGATGTTGCTTGGAAGAGCAGGGGAGTTTGAATCAAAATTATATATTTAGCCTTAATAATAAATTTAAATTCTTAACATTATTTAAAACCTTGCCACAACCAAACTAAAAACAAAAAGACAAATACTCATATGAGACCGTCCTATGGGTCATCCAATGTCGAGGTCAATTCGCGCCCGACCCGACCGCGCGACCGACCGATTCAAAGATTTTAATTATTTTTTTATTCTTTTTTCCCAATTATTTCCCTCCTTTTCTTTTTTTTTCTTTCTTTTCTTTTTTTTTCTTCTTCTTCCCGTTTTTTCCTTCTTCTTCGCCGATCTCTTGCTTGATTATCTCCCTCCTTTTCTTTCTTCTTCTTTCATTGTTTAGTTTTCCTTTTACTCAGTTTTTCTTCAAAATCTCAGTCTCGACTCCAATGCAAGTAAGTTTCGACACTTTTCATGTTCTATGTAGTTTTTTAGTTTTTCTCCATATCCGTTAAACTTAGGTTTTTTTGACTCATATGTAAGTTTTCATTCATGGTGCTATATGTTTTTCATGTTTTTATGTTAAGCATATGTTATTTTTGAAAATTTTAAACTAGGGTTTTAGTTTGAGAGATGTTTGTGCGATTTTTTTCTGGTTTTATTTTACCACAACACATTTAGGAGGTGCAAAAATTTATCGCTATATGCTTCGCCATTTACTCTTTGCATTATCAAAAACTAATGGTTTGTGAGCAAAAGGAAAGCTAATTTTGATATTTAGAGCACTACTCTTACAAATGTGATCCATTGATTGATTGTTCTTATGACACCGAAACTATGAATAGTAATAAGTTAAAATATGAATCTCAAACGTATTCATTTTCACAAGATTATAGATGACTATGTAGAGAATGGATGTTGTGAGATGATTTTTGGAATAGTGGCTCGTGTATATGAAGGGAGGTTTGTTATTTGAAGTAGCTTGAAACTTGTTTTGTGGGTTGATCCGATGTTTTTAGAGTTGTTGTAGGATATCGGTTCCAACTTTGTGTTGATTGTATTTTTTCTCGTATTTTTTACCAGGTATTAATATATTCTCACCTTACCCAAAAAAAAATAAGTCTGGAAGTATGTGAAAGAAAATGATGGGTCCTAGGTCCATGTAAGCAGAATACCCAAGCATGGCACGATGCGTTTGTCTAGTGTTTACTAAGTCTTTGAGGAAGAAGAGTGTCCTATTGTAATTTGAGATGCAACCAACATTCCATGAGTAAACACGTTTCGAGCGATCGATGCCCTAATATTGATGAAGCCTCACCACAAGATACAAAATATTGATGAAACCTCACCACAAAGACAAAATATTGTTTTTATTATATATCGAGTTTAAGTTCTTTTATGTATTGACAAACTCTATATGATTAATAGAAAGTGTTTTTGTTGTTATGAATTGTTGATGCTTGTGAGTTCATTCTATATTCTTGTTGGTTTGTAGATATTGATGGGCGAAACAATTTGCTCATAAGAACATCGATGGGGATGAACCATCCAAGGAAAAAGAAAACGAGGCGCTAGAGAAAAGGGAAAGAACTCGCGTTGAATGAAGACAATGAATTTAAGCGCATAGAGAATGAGAAACGAACAAATTGTGACGAGGAGAGACGACAAAACACACGGCGGATGAGAGACAATCAAGAAATATTCAGAGGGTGAGAAAATTTCGAAGGTTGCTAAAGTCAAGAAACCATCAAAGAAGGCAAAAGATAAAGACCATGATGGCGGGTTATACTCTAAGTATTACCTTTTTTAAAGTATCCCATTTCTTTTTAAAAGTATTAGTTTTTAGTTAAAAAGTATCACATTTCTTGCTAAAAGTATTAGTTTTTTTTTGTAGTATTAGTTGAGTATGCGGACTATGTGATTGCTATCAATAGAAAAAGTATTAGTTTTTAGTTAAAAAGTATCACATTTCTTTCTAAAAGTATTAGTTTTTTTGTAGTATTAGTTCTTGAGTATGTGGACTATGTGATTTCTATCAATAGAAAAAGTATTAGTTTTTGGTAAAAAGTATCACATTTCTTTCTAAAAGTATTAGTTTTTTTTAGTATTAGTTCTTGAGTATGTGGACTATGTGATTGCTATCAATAGAAAAAGTATTAGTTTTTAGTTAAAAAGTATCACATTTCTTTCTAAAAGTATTAGTTTTTTTGTAGTATTAGTTCTTGAGTATGTGGACTATGTGATTGCTATCAATAGAAAAAGTATTAGTTTTTAGTTAAAAAGTATCACATTTCTTTCTAAAAGTATTAGTTTTTTTGTAGTATTAGTTCTTGAGTATGTGGACTATGTGATTTCTATCAATAGAAAAAGTATTAGTTTTTGGTAAAAAGTATCACATTCCTTTCTAAAAGTATTAGTTTTTTTTGTAGTATTAGTTATTGAGTATGTGGACTATGTGATTGCTATCAATAGAAAAAGTATTAGTTTTTAGTTAATAGTGTCGATTTATTATGGTATTAGTTGTTTAACTTTCATTGTCAATTTTTGCAAAGCAATTTTGTCTCACACGGTCTGAGACCACTAGGTTACTTCAATTTGTTGGATATCATTAATTCCAATCCTAAGCAAAAAAAATGATATCGAAAGCATTGGATTTGGTGGGTTGCTGAAAATGAGAGTTAAACAAATTTCCACATATATGTTAGAGTGGTTAGTGAAGAGGTTCAATGGTAAGAGTAGGTTGCTTACTATTGATGATAAGAAGCAGGTCGTTATCACGGCTGATGATATCTGTGATATATTTTTACTACCGAGGAACGATGGACGGGAGGTATTAGTGGGAAAGCGCAAGGATGATGCCCTAGATATTGCTTGTGAGCTGAAGGAAAAATACGGCATTGATGGGCAGAGTTCCGTAAGTTTTTTGCAAAAACTACTCATGGGTGGATTTGAAGATGGAGGAGATGATTTTAAGAGGTTGTTCGTTTTATATACGATGCCAACTTTTCTCACTCCGACTGCAAATCGCAAAGTGGACCTTTCTTTTTTGAAATCTTTGGTGGATGTGGACACAATTTGTCAGTTTGATTGGTGTTCATATGTGTTAGAGAGGCTTTGCAAAGCCGTTGACAATTATAATTAAGTCCGAGCTAATATAAGTGGATGTGTGTTGGCTTTGCAAATCATCTATTTTCATAGGCTTAAATGGAAAGGCAAAGCCGAACCATCTTCCCGCCACTAATTCAACATTGGACTTGAGAGAATATTCAAGACGAGTTAAAAAGAGAGAGAGGTGGAGCATTTGGCAGGGTGATTGGATCACGGACACTTACCCTGCTTTTCGGGGGAGGCGGGATTAGAAGGCGAGGAAAAGGTCCATTATTCAAGTGGAGCAAAGGCCTGATGATAAGGCAAGTGTGGAGCAAAGGAAGAGTGTGTTGATGAATCATCAAGGCCGATTAAGTTTGAATTACCGGAGGGCGAACTAACGAATCCGAGATTCATAAATTGGCAAAAGATGTAAGTTTTTAATTTGTATGAGCTTTTATGCAATGTTGTGTTAACCTCCAACTTTTTTGTCTCTCTTACTTTGTAGTTGTTCTTTTTATTACAAGTTTTTCCTATATCTAGTTTTTCTTGAACAGTTGTTACTTTCTATATTATGTCCATTGAATTCTAGCTTTACATGGAAATCTGTTGGATTCCAAAATTTTTAACTCAGTTTACTCTTGTTTATTATCTTTGTATAAATGTTAGGATAATTACACTTGTATCACCGGTGAGGTTTAGCCAATGTACCAAAAGACCCTTCTATTTTTGTAGTTACATTGACCCTTGTCAATATTATGTAAATATATTATCGATCACCGATGACTTGATCATTGTCTAGTCAATCTATGCCAATAAGAACTTGCTAGCTAAAAGTTCCATGGATTGGTTACTTGAAGTTGAAAAAGGTGTTTCCTTTGTGTAATTCTTGTGTGCCTTCAATCTCATATTTAAGTTAGCTTTGGTACACTGTTTTTGCCACCTCTGTTAATAGTCTCAATTCAAAGGCCAAAAAAAAAAGCTATTGATCTCACATTTATGTTATCATCACATTTTCTCGATGTAGTAGGGTTATGAAATCATATGTATTAGATTTTTGTTGAAAAGTATTACCATTTAACTGAAAAGTATTACTTTTTTGGATACTTCGACAAATAATTTTTCTGTTTTTATAGGATGTGCATGAGACTTTTCTCTTGCTTAAGAGGGATATGGCTGTGGTTTTTGATTTTCACATGGATAGATTGAACAAGATGAAGAAGAAAATGGAACCTAATCAGCCCACAGGTGCCACAGTCTCATCATCGCAATCTCAATTTTGTCTCGGACTCAAAATTTCTTTGCTAATGACAAGGTCCAAAAGTTTATTGATGATGTAGTTGAGAAATTTAATTTGATGAAGAAGTTTGTCGAAGAAATGCCCAATTTTGATCTTCTAACACCCGAGACAAAACAATTGAGTGGCGATGATGATGGATTTGATGAAGCTTTGGCATCTCTTTGTTTTAAAACCACGTCGTGATTTAAGGGTAGAATATGTTGGGTCATAGGTGATGCTTGGGCGAAGAGTGAAGATCTTTGGTTATGTTTGAGTTTCATGACTCAAAACAAAAGGCCGCTAGTTGACATGGATATAAGAGACAAACAAGTTCTTGATTTTTGTCTTTTTGACACTTTCGAACCGATTTTTTGAAAAGTAAGTTATAATTTTTGCATTAGGATTTGATTTTTACTCTATTCAATCATATAAAGTAACTATTGTTTTTGTTTTCTTTTTTTAGTGATCTTTTTTACACATGATGGGTTGCTCACTATTTCAAAGAACGAGATCTTGTCTCTAAATCAAAACGATGGATATACTGGAAATGTGATTGATGCATGGGTTTTGATCCTTAACCGAGCAAAAGCTAGTGACGATCCGTGCAAAAGGGTGTTCTTTGATACAGGACACGTGTAAGTTTTACTAACTTACAAATTTCCTATATTTAATCCCTTTGATATTTATTCGATTTCTATTTTAATGTTGTTTTCTCTCTCTTGGAAAAGTTCTATATGACAAAGGCTATAAACAAGGTTGGTGTTGTTCTTGAGCATGAAAGGAGTATGAGAAAATGTTGCGTAAATATATGGAACATGCCAAGCAAGACCGAGCACATGTGATTTGGTAAATGAATTATCTTTAATTGTAATACTTTTTCTAAAAAAAAGTAATACTTTTTCCCAAAAAAGTATTACTTTTACAATAAATAATACCTTGTAGATCATGAACACACTTAGATGATGTTATGGCATAGACTCCAATCCAAGAAAGTAATTGACATCTCATGTAAACAGACACACTGGCTAATCTATATTGGATTACTTCAAGTTTATTGTATTACTATTACCCTGTTTTAGGAAAAAGTAATACTTCTCATTTTAAAAGTATTACTTTTAGAGTATTACCTTGTTTTAGAAAAAGTATTACTTTTTATCGTAAAAAGTATTACTTTTTATCATAAAAGTATTACTTTTCAAAGACTAAGTATTACTTTGTTTTAATTTTGCGATTTTTGTTCCAATCCACTTTGAGAGTCATTTCTTCTTGCGGCCGTCGTAAACTTTCGCGATGAGAAGATGCAATTCTGGATAATAGGAAGTATGATGATCCAAGTCATTACATTAGAGTTGTCCAACTCGTGGTATAATCCCTTTAGTTTATACTTGTTTAGTTTATTCTTACCATTTGTATAATATTTTTGACATTTTGGTTTTATATGCATATATGCTTTATAGAAATATCAGATGGCTATCTTCCTTGAAGAAAAAAATCACCCAAAAGCTCGAGATGTTGCTCAATATTCAGTAGAGTATGTCAATTTCCCTTGGCAAAATGCCAGGAGGATGAAGCGAATGACCGTGGTGTTTTCTTGATGCACCATATGGAGTACTTCAAAGGAAAATTTACACTTCCCCGATGATTTGTCAAAGGTATTATTTATAGTATAATATGTTTTATGTTCTTTTGTAAATTGTATAATATATTTTATGTTATTTTTGTAGGCTTTGGTACGACGAGTATTGCGAGCACAAATTTGTTTAAGAATTTTTTTGAGTGATCTCAATGGTGTGAGATTGGAAATCTTTGAAAGAAAATAGTGGATTTTGTCTCGAAAAAATCTGATTTGAAGCAAAAGATTGAGGAGAAGAAAAAAGACCGACTGCAGACTTGAAGAGAAAGGAGCCGATTTAAAAAGAAGAAGAAGAAGAAATCAAGAATTAGAAGAATTAGAAAGTGTTATAAACATCCACTTGGCATATAAGGGCCGTAGCGGACATGCGACCGCCGTTTGCTCTCATGTCTCGGGTTCTTCTTATGGAAGATGATTCTATTGGCCGTTTATAAATGTGCCATTTAATCCCCCGCTTTTTTTTCCTTTTTCTTCTTTAAATTTTAATAACTTGGGGTTCTTTGTAGCATTAGGTCACTAATTGATTTGTACTTAAGCTCGATTCACATTACGGGGGTTCTTTTCTTGTTCCCTTTGCAAAGAACGTATTTTTAGTTTTACATTAGTTGGATGACGGGGGTCAACGTTGTTGCTCACATTGTTTGGACTTGGACAAAGATGTTAGTTACCATGGATATCAGTTTTTAACCACATTGATAAATTCATGTTACTATGTTCATGGAGACAAATTTCTAAACTTCTGCCATTTGCTTGAATTGATAAATATATATGTATAACAATATCTGAGTTTTGTACTAATCACTACTAATGTAATATGTTGGCATTTTATTTTTGATTGCGGATTGAATAATTGACAAATTTGTCAATGATTGTTAAAACAGAATAATCCTAATAGCATAAAATCTAATACTTTTGCAACAAAAAGTAATACTTTTACGATAAAAAGTAATACTTTTTCTAAAACATTGTAATACTCTAAAAAGTAATACTTTTACCATACAAAGTAATACTTTTACAATGAAAAGTAATACTTTTTCCTATATAGATTAACCAAAACAACTTCCCAACTTCACACGGCCGATCTCCACGCTCCGCAGCCTTCTTCTCACTCTCACCGCCGTCGTCAACCATCTGTCTACTGAACACAAGTTTTCTTTCAAAACTCTTGGAGAAATTACTTTGTTGAATTGGAGTCTAAAAAAGTAATACTTTTTCTAAGAAAAGTAATATTTTTCTTAAAAAAAGTAATACTTTTTTTGATTAAGTCTTACGTATATTTCAAAAAAAGTATTTTTGCAATTTGAAAAGGAGATGAAGCTGAAGCGTAATACTTAGTACTGAAAAAGTAATACTTTTACGATAAAACGTAATACTTTTACGATAAAAAATAATACTTTTTCTAAAACATTGTAATACTCTAAAAGTAATACTTTTACCATACAAAGTAATACCTTTACAATGAAAAGTAATACTTTTTCCTATATAGATTAACCAAAACAACTCCTCAATTTCACACGGCCGCAGTCTCCACGCTCGGGCAGCTTCTTCTCACTCCCACCGCCGTCGTCAATTACTGTCTACCAGAACACATGTTTTCTTTCAAAACTCTTGGAGATTTCAATTACTTTGTTGAATCGGAGTCTAAAAAAAGTAATACTTTTTCGAAGAAAAGTAATACTTTTTCGAAGAAAAGTAATACTTTTTTTGATTAAGTCTTACGTGTATTTTAAAAAAAGTATTTTTGCACTTTCAAATGGAGATGAAGCTGAAGCGTAATACTTAGTACTGAAAAAGTAATACTTTTACGATAAAAAGTAATACTTTTACGATAAAAAGTATTACTTAGTATTACTTAAACAAGCGTAATACTTAGTACTGAAAAAGTAATACTTTTACGATAAAAAGTAATACTTTTACGATAAAAAGTATTACTTTTTATAAAACATGGTAATACTCTAAAAGTAATACTTTTACCATACAAAGTAATACTTTTTCTAAGAAAAGTAATACTTTTTTTGATTAAGTCTTACGTGTATTTTAAAAAAAGTATTTTTGCACTTTGACAGCAAAGTGTCATTCCTTAACTTGGAGAAGTTAAGCGTAATACTTTAAGTAGACATTTGGCATCGGACAAGTTAAGAGTGTAAAAGTATTATAAATAATTTCAAAAATATTACTATTTGAACTATAAAAGTATTACTTAAAATGAATGTAAAGTCAGACGAATAAAGTGTATTTTCCACTAAAATAATCGAGCATTTGGAGTCTTGGAACCAAACTCATTGGCTTGAATAGAATTAGACAAATCACTAGTTTTCTTCTTTCCCTTTTCGAAAGCGCCCTTTATCCTTTTTCTTCTTCCCTTCGTAATAGAACGAGTAGGATCTTGTAATGTAGAGCGAACTTGAAACAAAGATATGATTCATTTTGCTCAATGAAATCCAGTGGATTATTCAATGCGATAATAGCGAGAATAATCCTGTTATATCCTTCCTCAATGATTCTCCTTGCTTCTTCATTCCCTTGACATTTCAACACAAGATCATAATATTTTCGTGCCATTTCATGACGCCTTGAGAATACAATCATTAGGTTTGTCGGGCTTTTCAATTCTATTAGTTAACTTGTCCCATACTTGATTTCGCAATTCTTGTCCATCTTTTTATGATATACATTTCTCGTATTTTGACTTGAGAATGAAGATGAAGACCCTTAAGGAATGGCAAAGACAAAATACCACATTCTTCAAATTTCTTGCAAGAGCAGGTGATCATTTTTCTTAAAGGATCATACATCACACGGTTTATGTCCCCATCCCCAATATGAGTAGAAATGTCATAAACACTCAGTATCTCGTCTTGATGAACTAGACTACAAGTAGTAGAAATTGATGCGATAAACTCAGTCTCAAAGTCTTTGAAAAGCGTCAATGTATATACCCCGTAAGCGTCTTTAACATTCCAGTTAATTGTAGTGTAGTCGCTGGAATTGATCTTGAGGATTGGAATTCATCATATTCTTCTTTCATTCTCCAATTCTTCACTAGCTCCTTGAAAATCCCATAAAATTCGGTCAAGCTTGTTGTTTTTTTGGCATTGAATCCCATAGCATTGTTAGTACTTTCACTTCGTTGTGAAGACAATATTCGGTGAAAAGTCCTGCTCAGGGCCGTGCACCATTTGTCTTTTAGATCATATAAACGTTGAAACCAAGTTTGATCTTCCAACCCATACTTAGAAATCATAGTACTCAGTGAGTCTTCAAACTCATTTTCATTTGCACAACCCGACAAGCATTTCCTAAAAGTATCTTTAAAGGAAGTGTTGCTCTTCTTCAATCGCCAAATCTGCAAAGCATTTTGGTAAAGATGCCATTGGCATAGTCGTGCTTTGTTTGGGAAAACCTACATAATTTTTTTGAAAGGTATCAATATTATAAATAAAAGTATCATTTTTCTCGGATAAAGTATTACTAATTTGAATACAAGAAAAATAAGAAATTGGTGTATTGACAACTAACGAAAAAGTATCAAATTTTGTACAAAAAGTATCATTTTATACTTATAAAGTATTATTAATTTTAACATAGTAGATATCCCAATGAATATGATAAATTTTCAAAATGTATACCTTTTCTATCGCATTAGCAATCTTTGATCTTGATCGGTAAATAATGTGATTGGACATTTGCCTCCCATTGCTTTCTTAAATACTTCAAAAAGCCACACAAATGACTCGGTCTTCTCATTAGATAAGAATGCACATCCGAACATTACATTTTTCCAATGATGGTTGACGCCAACTATTGGAGCACAAATCAAGTTATATCTATTTGTTCGATATGTTGTATCAAAGATCACAACATCTCCAAATAGTTGATAATCCTCCTTCATCATCGAGTCTCTCCGAATACATTACTCGGTTTGGCCATATCATCCAACTTGACTCTAAAATAAAAGTCATCTTCCCGAACTTGTTCTTTGTACAACATTTCTACCAATGCTTGTGCATCCCCACCTTCTATTGATTTCAATTTCAGGCGGTTTACAAAATTCAAATGGTCTTTGATGGTATGACCAACACTTTGGTCTCCACCCGCTTCGTGTGCCATATATCGATAAGAGTCATTGGTCTCATGCTTAGGAAGATACCATATCTTCTATAGCTTTACCCCTTCTCATTTGTAATCTTTCTTTTCGAGCGATGAAGGTGGCTCCACTTCGTCTCGTGAATGAATGATTATGTACTGCGTGATTAATGACTTCATAAACACCATCATCAATTAATTTCACTCTTAACGAAGCATTGCACCATGCGTGTATGAGAAAGTTTTTTGTTTTTCCCATTGTTATCCTCTTTGTTCCTTCACATGAGCATACAAAGTACTTTTCTATCACTACTCCATTGTCCCTACATCGAGCAAATCGATTTCGCACACTAAATCCAAGTGCACGACCATGGTCACGATACAACTTATACATATCTTCAATTGTTCTCTTTCTTACACCAATAAGCGAACCATTTATATCCGCAATAACTTAGCCAGGAAAATGCCACATTATAAAATGTATTACTTTTATTGTAAAATATAATACTTTTGCACTAAAATGTAATACCTTCATCCGTTGCGGTGGATGTTGTTCAAGAACGGCCGACCGACTTGTTCACCTTAGACAAGTTCATTGTTACACATATAAACCAATAAGTATCATAAAAACGTAATAAAGTAGTAACTTTATTCGGATAAGTTATTTATATTTACCTTCGCGTTGTTCTTACAAAGAATCAGCCGAGGAAAAATGACACATTGTAAAATGTAATACTTTTCTTTGTAAAATATAATACTTTTGCAAAGAAATGTAATACCTTCATCCGTTGCCACCGTATTTTGTTTAAACGGCCATTGCATCGACTTGTTCACACCTAAAGACAAGTTCATTGTTGTACATGTAAACCAATAAGTGTCATGAAAATATAATAAAGTAGTAACTTTATTCATATAAGTTATATATATTTCCCTTCACATTGTTGTGCAATGATTCAACCAGGAAAATCGACACATTATAAAATGTATTACTTTTATGATAAAACATAATACTTTTGCAAAGCAAAATGTAATACTTTTATCCATTCGGTGTATGTTGTTCATTAATGGACATTGCATCGACTTGTTCACCAAAGACAAGTTCATTGTTGTACTTGTAATCCAATAAGTGTCATGAAAATATAATAAAGTAGTAACTTTATTCATATAAGTTATTTATATTTCCCTCCACATTCTTTGTGCAATGATTTAGCCAGGAAAATTGACATATTATAAAATGTATTACTTTTATGATAAAACATAATACTTTTGCGAAAAAATGTAATACTTTTATCCATGGCGGTGTATGTTGTTCATTAATGGACGTTGCGCCGACATTGTTCACCTAAGACAAGTTCGTTGTACATGTAAACCAATTAAGTATCATAAAAAAACGTAGTAACTTTATTGAGATAAGTTATTTGTATTTACCTCCAATGATTTCAATATCATCTTCATCACTTGAAAGAAAAACCAATGAATCCAAATTTTCACATTCCTTCCCGTTTGGTGCATTGTTTTGATATTGATTCTCCATTGCATATGAAGTGAGAAGTAGTATTCGTGGATTATAAGTAATGATTTGTCAAATATTCGATCAATATAGGAGTTGCAAGAATTATTATACCCCTTTCTTCACATAGTCAAATCATCAAACACATTATGGGTATAATTTTAATAATTGTAACAGAAAATTTGCAAGGTATACCAATGGAGAATTTGATCTGCAAGGTATATCAATAGAGATCGATAATTTCAGGTTCTTTCCTCCGATCCTTCGTGTTCGAATTTGCGTCTAGTTGATCTTCTCCTCCACGATTCTGCGTGTGAATCGCATTCGTTTCCACTGCTTTTTAGCCAGGGGAACGTCCAACCTTTTCTATTTTTTTTAATTGTTAAATGGTGGATCCGGGTTATGGGGCTCCGTCTCACAAATATAGATCCGTGAGACGGTCTCACAAGAGACCCACTCAAACAAAAAATGGAACTTCGATAATTGAACTTTAGCTTTGGATTTTGTAATTAGTTATTAAAATGAGTCCAATACATAAACAACACTACTGGGCCACGCTGATACCTCAATCTAAGTTCAACCTTTTGGCCCAATCCATTATGTAAGGCCCAAGATTTGCCAGTAGGCCATGGCCGTTGAGTACTGTTTTGTCTTCTCTTCTTCTTTCTTCGTGAAACGCAACGGAAGTTTCAGCAAAACAGTTTACGCCACAAGAAATTGTCATAATTTTATACACAAATAACAAAATTCCCAAAAAATTCACTCAAAACAAGCCGACGGCTGTCACAATAGCTTTTCTGTTAAGTCCATATTGAGGGGAAAGAAGGAAAAATTTTAGAAAATGTCGAGTAGTTGTTGTTTTTGTTGTAGACCGATGAAATTAAATCCGGTGAAGTTTTTGATATCGCCAAAAAGGGTGGAATTAAGGAGGCCAAAGAGGGTTGGTGTAAGAGCTTCGACGGTGGAGTCTTATGGGAGCTCTAATTTCATCCATCGCATGGAACGAGCCTGGTTGATTTATTGGACTAAGTTTTCTTCACAACTTATGGCCTAAACAAGCCATAGCTTATAGCTTCTATATCGAGCTTTTATTATTAACTTTTTGAGCTAACGAGCCATTTTCCTGTTTTCCCCTGGAATCATCAAAAAGAATGTTAGGACAAAAAAACATCATACAAGTATATCAAAGTGTCCAAAAGACGATTTATCAACCATTCGAGAAGATAAGCTTATAATCCAAAAAAAAATGGGAGAAAAGTATCATTTGATATCCATAAGCACGTTTTAAGTGTCAAGACATGATCTCAATAAGTATATGATACATATGAAAGCATAAGAGTCATGTAAAAGTCGAACAATTCATTATCATGACAATTCATCGAACACCTTGTGGGTGTAAAATATAAAAGAGATTGTATAAAGCCCTTGTAAGAGATTCAAGCCAAAAATTTTCATCACCAAATCATACCAAACATCATACAATACAAAGATAACAACTAAGCTCATCATGATCACAAAATAATTTCATCAAGTAATATACAAGAAAGCCATAAGCTCGAAGGTTCAACCCATTTGAGCAAAAGGAATAATTCTTACCATTTGATCGGTAAAGATGAGCGATGATGATGATAAAAGGTCATATAAGGTGTATGATATGAATTGAATTCATGAAAACAAATTTTGAGTGAAATTTGTGTGAATTTGGCAAAGGGGACGAAAAATGGCCAAAAAGAGTGAAAATGACTAATCAAGACAGAAGCGATTTTAAACCAAAAAATGGCTTAGGCGACCGTGGTCGTGGTTGAGGCGGCCGGTCGGCGTTGAGGCGACCGGTTGCCCTCAACCTCTTCAAATTTGTTTTGCAAATTTTCCAAAATCAATTTTCAACCAAAAATCCGATTTTTCGCCCCTAAGTTTTAAAAACATGCAAAATGCAAACGTAGACCTCATTCAATATGCATTATGCCTAACCGAGCTCGTATTGACGCCAAAAAGTCCGGAAGTTAGCGGTTTTGTAAAAATGTCCGCTAATTGATCTTGAGATGGCACAAACGATATCTCAATTTTTCGTTTTGAAACACAATCCCTTAGAAAATGATGTCGAATCTCAATATGTTTAGTACGGTTATGATGAACCGGGTTTTGAGCAATATTTATAGCGGATATATTATCACAAAAGATAGATGCCAAAAGAGCATTTGTAATCCGCTAAGGTTTGTTTCATCCGAAAAAGTTGAGTACAACAAAAGGCGGCGGAAATATATTCGGCCGTTAGTAGTTGAAAGTGAAACACAATTTTGTTTCTTTGAGAACCAAGAAAACTAGGCAATCGCTAAAAATTGACATGATCCGGAAGTACTTTTCCGATCATCAATATTTCCGCATAGTCGAATCACTATAACCTTTAAGAGAAAAATTTTCATTCTTTGGATAAAATAAACCATATTGAATGGTGCCTTTCAAATATCGAAAAATCCTTTTAGCGGCACTCATCATGAGATTCTTTGGGATTGCTTTGAAAACGAGCACATAGGCATACGGCATGAAGAATGTCCCGGTCTACTAGCGGTTAAATAAAGTAAACTACCAATCATACCTCGATACTTGGATTCATCAACCGACTTGCCTTTTTCATCTTTGTCAATTTTGACATTGGTTGCCATAGGAGTTGACACGGTTCTTCCTTCTTCAATGCCGAACTTTTTCAAAAGTTCCTTTGTATATTTTGATTGTGAAATATAGATACCTTCTTGGCATTGCTTGATTTGTAGTCAAGGAAGAAATTTAGCTCCCCCATCATGCTCATTTCAAATTCACTTGCATCAACTTAGAAAATTTCTTGCACAAAGATTCATTAGTAGCACAAAGATAATATCATCAACATAAATTTGCACAAGTAAGCAATCTTGCCCTTTTTCAAAAACAAAGAGTGTAGTATCAACTTTACCTCTTGTAAAACCATTTTGCAAAAGAAAGGAGCTAAGTCTATCATACCATGCACGGGTCTTGTTTTAAACCATACAAAGCCTTTTAAGTTTATAAACATCATTAGCCTAGAAAAATTTTCAAACCGGAGGTTGTTTTACATAGACTTCTTCTTGAATAATACCATTTAAGAAAGCGGATTTAACATCCATTTGGTAAAGTTTGAAATTTTTGAACAAGAATAGGCAAGTAAAATACGAATAGCTTCTAAACGTCTTTACGGTGCAAAAGTTTCATCATAGTCAATACCTTCTTCTTGACAATACCCTCGAGCTACTAACTTCGCCTTTATTTCGAACAATGTTGCCTTGATCATCAAGTTTGTTCCGGAATACCCATTTTGTACCAATAATTGTTTGAGATGGAGGACAAGGTACTAATTCCCATACATCATTTCTTTCAAATTGATTCAACTCTCTTGCATTTCCAAAACCAATCTTCATCCTCAATAGCTTCCTTAGCATTTTTAGGCTCTTTTTGAGATATAAGAGCTTTCTCGGCAAAATTCCTTCGAGTCATTACTTTATCAAGGGATCACCAATAATAAGATCTTTTGGGTGATCTCCCTTAAATTTCAATGCCACGGGAAGATTGATATCACCCCTATCTTCTTGAGGAACATTTGAACTTGAAGGTTGATCATATGAAATAGAAGGTTTATCATTATGAGCATCACTTTGAACAATAGGTTCAACAATATCCTCTTCATCACTATCGTCATTGGGTATTCTTTCAACACCCGAGGCTTCATTAAATTTGACATGAATAGATTCTTCAACAACCATGCTAGTCTTGTTGTAAACCCGATATGCTTTGCTCTTGGTTGAATACCCCATAAATATTCCTTCATCGGCCTTAGGATCAAGTTTGTCCAATTGATCCTTAGTATTTAAAATAAAGCACTTACATCCAAATATTTTGAAATAACTAATATTTGGAGTTCTTCCTTTCCAAAGCTCATATGGAGTTTTATTCATTTTAGGACGAATATAAACTCGATTAGTGACATAGCAAGCGGTACTTGCTACGGCTTCGGCCCAAAAATATTTTGGAAAGAAAATTCATTGAGCATGGACCGACTCATTTCTTGTAGCGTCCGATTCTTCCTTTCGGCTACACCATTTTGTTGAGGTGTCTTGGAGCCGAAAAATTGTGCGTATATCCCTTGGTTTCACAAAAGACTCTAAACTCACCGTCAAATTCTCCGCCTCGATCACTTGAATAGTTTTAATAGTATCTTCTTTTTCATTCTCAATGCGTCTACACAACTTAACAAACTCATTAACGGACGCTTTTATTAGCAAGAAAAAGAGCCCAAGTGTATCTAGAAAAATTATCGACAATAACGAAAGTGTAATGTTTTCCACTTAGACTAGTCGTACCAATATCCCCATACAAATCAAGGTGAAGCAATTGTAGGGGTTTGGTAGTGGAAATTTCATTTTGGGCTTAAAACTACTCTTAACTAATTTGTTCTTTTGACAAGTGTCACATAAGCCAAGATTTTCAAAATTCAATTTGGGTAGTCCTTTTACATGTTGGTTTTTGTAAATATTTTTCAAATTCTTGTATCCAACATGTCCGAGTCGCCTATGCCATAAACTCGTTAAATCATTATTGGCGACAAGACAAGAAACATTTTGACTAACCAAATCACTAGTACAAATTTTGTAAAGATTGCCTTTTCTATTTGCTTCACAAATAATATTACCATTTTTAAGAATAAGGCATTTTTCTTTATTAAAAGAAACATCATAATTTGAATCACAAAGTTGGCTAACACTTATCAAATTAAACTTAAGCCCTTCTACTAAAAAGAACATTACAAAGAGAGAAAGAAGAGTTACCAATTTCTCCATTTCCAAGAATTTTCCTTTGCCATTTCGAACATGACCATACCCTCTTCTTGGAGCTTGATGTTGGTAAAAAGCTCTCTCCTCCCGGTCATATGGCGTGAACATCCGCCTGTCCACGAGCCATTTCGAATCCTCCATGGTTGTTATAGCCCCTATTACCTACAAAATCATTTCTTTTAGGTACCCTATAATTTTGGGGTCCATGGGGTTAGTTTTGAGACCTTTGGGTCTCCAAATGTAACTAGAGCTATTTCTCAATTTGCAATTATTAGCATAATGTCCAATTTTGCCACAATAAAAACAAGTAGGAGTATGAGAGCTACTAGCACGTATGAAAGTCGGACCTTGGTTATTTTTCTTAAAGACTTTTTTGAAATGGTTTGTAACCAAGTCCTTGTTTTGAATGCTCACCTCTTTGTGCATCTAAAATTTTAGTAACCTTATCCGTGCTTAAATTAAAACGATGCACATCCTTTTTCAAATTATCAATATCATTAGTGAGCATTTGTTTTCGGTTTCAAGAGTTTGAATTTGAGTAAGGGTAATAGCATGAACATGATCAAGAGTCTCATAAGATGTAAATAATTTATCCTTTTCTATTTTAAGCTCTTTATGCTCTTCTTTAAACTCTTGTATTTAACAATTAATTTTTGAAATTCATTTTGCAACTCATCAAAATCACATTGCAATTCATCAACTAAGGAGGAGGTAGAGGAGTTAGAGCGCACCTCATTATTTTCATCGTCCATAGCCATAAGACCATGTTCGGTTTCACCTTCCTCGTCGGATGTCTCGAGTAGCTCATCCCAAGTTTTGATATCCGCATTTAGAGCCTTCTTTTTCGGAAAAGCTTTTTTTCTTTTGTTTCTCCTCATTGAGTTTTGGGCAATCGGCTATGAAGTGCCCGGTTTTCCGCACTTAAAGCAAAGCATTATCTCTTGGTTTTCTTGCTTTATTTTTATTCACAAATTTTGCAAATTTTCGAACAAGTGCGCAGTAAATCTCTCTCTCATCATCATCATCATTATCATAGTATGCATTATTAGAAGAGGAAGCAAGACCTTTAGGAATATTTTGCATACCCGATTGATTGATGGTTGGTTTGGTATTTTTCCTCTCCTCGAGATAGACTTCATAGATGAGGAGGTTCCCGATGAGCTCGTCAAACTTGAGTGTCTCAAGATTTTGTGCTTCCGTGATTGCCGTCACCTTTTCGGACCATGAGCCGGGAAGAGCATTCAATACCTTAGTCACTTTGTCTTCTTCGGAGATGACTTTACCGAGGGCCACAAGAGGATTGACAATGTTGTCCCTTTCCACCATCTTGGAGATGCTTTCACCATCATACATGTTAAAGTTTTCAAAGTCTTTAACAAGCATGGTCTTTCTAGCTTGCTTGACCTTCTTTGTCCCTTCATATATAGTCTCCAATTTTTCCAAACCTCATGTGCCGACCTTATGCCTCGTATGCGATTGTACTCGGTGGCGGTAAGTGAGCAATGCAAAATATTTAAGGCCTTACCGTTTAGAGAGAAAGCCTTCTTATCATTTTCATCGAACTCCTTGAAAGGTTTAGGAGTCGAGGTGCCATCCTCCATTTTTTTTGTTGGTTGATCAACTCCTTCAATAACCACATTCCATATGTCAAATCCGCACTTGTAGAAAGCACTCCATACGGTCTTTCCAAAATGCGTAGTTGTTGGCGTCGAACAATGGTGGCTTGTTGGTGGAGGCGCGGTGGTGAGATAAGCGTCATTCGTAGTAGCCATGGATCTTTCCTCTTTACTCGAAGCGAGCTAGCCAAAGAGTTTGGCTTTGATACCACTTGTTAGTCCAGTGGCTACACGATAATCTAGAGGGGGTGAATAGATTATCTCGGTATTTCGATTTTGCCCTCTTTTTGAATAATCAACCAAAGGCGAGAATGTAAATGCGGAAATAAAACAACACTCGTCGATTTAAAGAGGTTCAACCCACCAGGGCCTAATCCTCTACCACCCCAAGATATCAGGGATGGATTTCAAAAGAAAAAGATTTTATTAATTTACCAAAAATTAATACAACACCTTGAGGATTACCACAACCCTCTTACACCACCTCGAGGATTACCACAATCCTTTTACAACACCTTTGAAGATTACCACAACCTTCAAACACCTATCACCTAGATCACCCAGTGTATTCTTACCACAAGAATACTCACAAGGATGTCTTGTGTTGAATGATGACCAAAATCAAGATTACAACTCAATAATGATTGATACAATGATGAGTACAAGTGTAATCAAGAATTGAAAGCCTAGACCTCAAATATGTGCAAGTGAAAGTCTTTAAGGCTAATACAACAAGATATATGAAAGTGTTTGCTTTGTTTGCTCTTTTGCTTGTATGGAGTGTTGTATCTTGTTGCTTGAATGAAGCCTCTATTTATAGGAGAGGTCTTGGCTTTGATTTCCGGACATTGGCTCCTCCTCGGGAGTGATTTCTTGCAAAAGAAACCATTTAAAATCATCAATATAGCTGTTAGAAATCAATCTCACAAAATAGGGAAAAGTCATGTCAAAACGCGGATAGTTTCTTTGTCAAACATGGGGTTCGACCGTGTCGTGAGAGATAAGATTGAAATTGAATTCTGCGAATTTTTACACGGGGGACGGTCAAAGGGGGTGCGGCCGGTCGCTTCTTAGTGTGGATCGGTTGCCGCAGCGCGTTTTTTTAAACAGAGAAGTCCGGAACAAAAATCCAACTTGCGCAGTGCAGGTCGCCCGGCGGTCGAGTCGGCCGACCACACCTGCCGTCGCCCACCTCGGTCGTCGGCCGCTTCGCCTTTTTTTTTTTTTTTTTTTTTTCTTACGTCCCATTTTTGTTTCAAAACTCAACTCAGTGCGGGTTGCCCTATATAGGCGACCGGCCGAGTCGAGCTGAAACAAAAGTGTTGTCCAATTTTAAATCGAATATTAACTTCAAGAAATACTCCAAAAAAAGTAAAAACATTTTAGATCGATCGGAAGTGTTGGGACAACATTTAGGGACATTGTTTTGGTATAAAAACTCATTTGAACAAAATCATCAAAATCATGATAAAAACATTTATCTAACAAACTCCCCTTTTTGATGATTACAAACCAAAACAATTTTCAAGAGGGCGATTTGAAAAACAAAATAATTTTCCGGTTTATGAGTAAACTATCCGTTTAATAACATTTTACAAAAAGCTCCCTATCAATAAGCATATCAATAAGAAGTATTGTATAAGCTAAGACAAGCTTTTACAAAATAAACAACAACTTCATGAGCTAGAAGCTCACTTGTCACAAATACTTAATATCCATGCAAACAAGTCCATAAAACAACCATTGGACTAAGTTTTCTTCACAACTTATGCCTAAACAAGCCATAGCTTATAGCTTCTATATCGAGCTTTTATTAGCTTCTTTGAGCTAACGAGCCATTTTCCTATTTCTCCTCCTTTGGAATCATCAAAAAGAATGTTAGGACAAAGTAAAAACATCATACAAGTATATCAAAGTGTGCAAAGAGACGATTTATCAACCATTCGAGAAGATAAACTTATAATCCAAAAAAATGGGAGAAAAGTATCATTTGATATCCATAAGCACGTTTTAAGTGTCAAGACATGATCTCAATAAGTATACATATGAAAGCATAAGAGTCATGTAAAAGTCTAACAATTCATTGCGATAATTCATCGAACACCTTGTGGGTGTAAAATATAAAAGAGATTGTATAAAGCCCTTGTAAGAGATTCAAGCCAAAAATTTTCATCACCAAATCATACCAAACATCATACAATACAAACATAACAACTAAGCTCATCATGATCACAAAATAATTTCATCAAGTAATATACAAGAAAGCCATAAGCTCGCGGTTCAACCCATTTGAGCAAAAGGAATAGAATTCTTACCATTTGATCGGTAAAGATGAGCGATGATGATGATAAACAGTCATATAAGGTGTATGATATGAATTGAATTCATGAAAACAAATTTTGAGTGAAATTTGTGTGAATTTGGCAAAGGGGACGAAAAATGGCCAAAAAGAGTGAAAATGACTAATCTTCAAGACAGAACGATTTTAAACCAAAAAATGGCTTAGGCGACGGTCGTGGTTGAGGGCGACGGTCGACGTTGAGGGCGACGGTTGCCCTCAACCTCTTCGACCATTTGTTTTGCAAATTTTCCAAAATCCGAATTTTCAACCAAAAATCCGATTTTTCGCCCCTAAGTTTTAAAAACATGCAAAATGCAAACGTAGACCTCATTCAATATGCATTATGCCTAACCGAGCTCGTATTGACGCAAAAGTCTCGGAAGTTAGCGGTTTTGTAAAAATGTCCGCTAATTGATCTTGAGATGGCACAAACGATATCTCAATTTTTCGTTTTGAAACACAATCCCTTAGAAAATGATGTCGAATCTCAATATGTTTAGTACGGTTATGATGAACGGGTTTTGAGCAATATTTATAGCGGATATATTATCACAAAAGATAGGTACGTTTTCAAAAGAGCATTTGTAATCCGCTAAGGTTTGTTTCATCCAAAGAAGTTGAGTACAACAAAAGGCGGCGGAAATATATTCGGCTTCGGCCGTTGAAAGTGAAACACAATTTTGTTTCTTTGAGAACCAGAAACTAGGCAATCGCTTAAAAATTGACATGATCCTAAATACTTTTCCGATCATCAATATTTCCCGCATAGTCCGAATCACTATAACCTTTAAGAGAAAAATTTTCATTCTTTGGATAAAATAAACCATATTGAATGGTGCCTTTCAAATATCGAAAAATCCTTTTAACGGCACTCATATGAGATTCTTTGGGATTGCTTTGAAAACGAGCACATAGGCATACGGCATGAAGAATGTCTGGTCTACTAGCGGTTAAATAAAGTAAACTACCAATCATACCTCGATACTTGGATTCATCAACCGACTTGCCTTTTTCATCTTTGTCAATTTTGACATTAGTTGCCATAGGAGTTGGCACGGTTCTTCCTTCTTCAATGCCGAACTTTTTCAAAAGTTCCTTTGTATATTTTGATTGTGAAATATAGATACCTTCTTGGCATTGCTTGATTTGTAGTCCAAGGAAGAAATTTAGCTCCCCCATCATGCTCATTTCAAATTCACCTTGCATCAACTTAGAAAATTTCTTGCACAAAGATTCATTAGTAGCACCAAAGATAATATCATCAACATAAATTTGCACAAGTAAGCAATCTTGCCCTTTTTCAAAAACAAAGAGTGTAGTATCAACTTTACCTCTTGTAAAACCATTTTGCAAAAGAAAGGAGCTAAGTCTATCATACCATGCACGGGGTGCTTGTTTTAAACCATACAAAGCCTTTTTAAGTTTATAAACATCATTAGGCCTAGAAAAATTTTCAAACCCGGAGGTTGTTTTACATAGACTTCTTCTTGAATAATACCATTTAAGAAAGCGGATTTAACATCCATTTGGTAAAGTTTGAAATTTTTGAAACAAGAATAGGCAAGTAAAATACGAATAGCTTCTAAACGTCTACGGGTGCAAAAGTTTCATCATAGTCAATACCTTCTTCTTGACAATACCCTTGAGCTACTAACCTTGCCTTATTTCGAACAATGTTGCCTTGATCATCAAGTTTGTTAGGAATACCCATTTTGTACCAATAATTGTTTGAGATGGAGGACAAGGTACTAATTCCCATACATCATTTCTTTCAAATTGATTCAACTCTCTTGCATTTCCAAAACCAATCTTCATCCTCAATAGCTTCCTTAGCATTTTTAGGCTCTTTTTGAGATATAAGAGCTTTTCGGCAAAATTCCTTCGAGTCATTACTTTATCAGGGGATCACCAATAATAAGATCTTTTGGGTGATCTCCTTAAATTTCAATGCTACGGGAAGATTCAAGTATCACCCCTATCTTCTTGAGGAACATTTGAACTTGAAGGTTGATCATATGAAATAGAAGGTTTATCATTATGAGCATCACTTTGAACAATAGGTTCAACAATATCCTCTTCATCACTATCGTCATTGGGTATTCTTTCAACACCCGAGGCTTCATTAAATTTGACATGAATAGATTCTTCAACAACCATGCTAGTCTTGTTGTAAACCCGATATGCTTTGCTCTTGGTTGAATACCCCATAAATATTCCTTCATCGGCCTTAGGATCAAGTTTGTCCAATTGATCCTTAGTATTTAAAATAAAGCACTTACATCCAAATATTTTGAAATAACTAATATTTGGAGTTCTTCCTTTCCAAAGCTCATATGGAGTTTTTTATTCATTTTAGACGAATATAAACTCGATTAGTGACATAGCAAGCGGTACTTACGGCTTCGGCCCAAAAATATTTTGGAAGAGAAAATTCATTGAGCATGGACCGACTCATTTCTTGTAGCGTCCGATTCTTCCTTTCGGCTACACCATTTTGTTGAGGTGTCCTTGGAGCCGAAAAATTGTGCGTATATCCCTTGGTTTCACAAAAGACTCTAAACTCACCGTCAAATTCTCCGCCTCGATCACTTCGAATAGTTTTAATAGTATCTTCTTTTTCATTCTCAATGCGTCTACACAACTTAACAAACTCATTAACGGCATCGCTTTTATTAGCAAGAAAAAGAGCCCAAGTGTATCTAGAAAAATTATCGACAATAACGAAAGTGTAATGTTTTCCACTTAGACTAGCCGTACCAATATCCCCATACAAATCAAGGTGAAGCAATTGTAGGGGTTTGGTAGTGGAAATTTCATTTTTGGGCTTAAAACTACTCTTAACTAATTTGTTCTTTTGACAAGTGTCACATAAGCCAAGATTTTCAAAATTCAATTTGGGTAGTCCTTTTACATGTTGGTTTTTGTAAATATTTTTCAAATTCTTGTATCCAACATGTCCGAGTCGCCTATGCCATAAACTCGTTAAATCATTATTGGCGACAAGACAAGAAACATTTTGACTAACCAAATCACTAGTACAAATTTTGTAAAGATTGCCTTTTCTATTTGCTTCACAAATAATATTACCATTTTTAAGAATAAGGCATTTTTCTTTATTAAAAGAAACATCATAATTTGAATCACAAAGTTGGCTAACACTTATCAAATTAAACTTAAGCCCTTCTACTAAAAGAACATTACAAAGAGAGAAAGAAGAGTTACCAATTTCTCCATTTCCAAGAATTTTTCCTTTGCCATTCCGAACATGACCATACCCTTCTTGGAGCTTGATGTTGGTAAAAAGCTCTCTCCTCCCGGTCATATGGCGTGAACATCCGCTGTCCACGAGCCATTTCGAATCCTCCATGGTTGTTATAGCCCCTATTACCTACAAAATCATTTCTTTTAGGTACCACTATAATTTTGGGGTCCATGGGGTTAGTTTTGAGACCTTTGGGTCTCCAAATGTAACTAGAGCTATTTCTCAATTTGCAATTATTAGCATAATGTCCAATTTTGCCACAATAAAAACAAGTAGGAGTATGAGAGCTACTAGCACGTATGAAAGTCGGACCTTGGTTATTTTTCTTAAAGACTTTTTGAAATGGTTTGTAACCAAGTCCTTGTTTTGAATGCTCACCTCTTTTGCATCTAAAATTTTAGTAACCTTATCCGTGCTTAAATTAAAACGATGCACATCCTTTTTCAAATTATCAATATCATTAGTGAGCATTTGTTTCTCGGTTTCAAGAGTTTGAATTTGAGTAAGGGTAATAGCATGAACATGATCAAAGAGTCTCATAAGATGTAAATAATTTATCCTTTTCTATTTTAAGCTCTTTATGCTCCTTCTTTAAACTCTTGTATTTAACAATTAATTTTTGAAATTCATTTTGCAACTCATCAAAATCACATTGCAATTCATCAACTAAGGAGGAGGTAGAGGAGTTAGAGCGTACCTCATTATTTTCATCGTCCATAGCCATAAGACCGTTTCGGTTTCACCTTCCTCGTCGGATGTCTCGAGTAGCTCATCCCAAGTTTTGATATCCGCATTTAGAGCCTTCTTTTTCGGAAAAAGCTTCTTTTTCTTTTGTTTCTCCTCATTGAGTTTTGGGCAATCGGCTATGAAGTGCCGGCTTTTCCGCACTTAAAGAAGCATTATCTCTTGGTTTTCTTGCTTTATTTTTATTCACAAATTTTGCAAATTTTCGAACAAGTGCGGCCGTCTCCTCATCATCATCATCATTATCATAGTATGCATTATTAGAAGAGGAAGCAAGACCTTTAGGAATATTTTGCATACCCGATTGATTGATGGTTGGTTTGGTATTTTTCCTCTCCTTGAGATAGACTTCATAGATGAGGAGGTTCCCGATGAGCTCGTCAAACTTGAGTGTCTCAAGATTTTGTGCTTCCGTGATTGCCATCACCTTTTCGGACCATGGTAGGGAAGAGCATTCAATACCTTAGTCACTTTGTCTTCCGAGGAGATGACTTTACCGAGGGCCACAAGAGGATTGACAATGTTGTCAAGCCTTTCCACCATCTTGGAGATCTTTCACCATCATACATGTTAAAGTTTTCAAAGTCTTTAACAAGCATGGTCTTTCTAGCTTGCTTGACCTTCTTTGTCCCTTCATATATAGTCTCCAATTTTTCCCAAACCTCATGTGCCGACCTTATGCCTCGTATGCGATTGTACTCGGTGGCGGTAAGTGAGCAATGCAAAATATTTAAGGCCTTACCGTTTAGAGAGAAAGCCTTCTTATCATTTTCATCGAACTCCTTGAAAGGTTTAGGAGTCGAGGTGCCATCCTCCATTTTTTTGTTGGTTGATCAACTCCTTCAATAACCACATTCCATATGTCAAATCAGCCTTGTAGAAAGCACTCCATACGGTCTTTCCAAAATGCGTAGTTGTTGGCGTCGAACAATGGTGGCTTGTTGGTGGAGGCGCGGTGGTGAGATAAGCGTCATTCGTAGCCATGGATCTTTCCTCTTTTGAACTCGAGCAAGCTAAAAAAGAGTTTGGCTTTGATACCACTTGTTAGTCCAGTGGCTACGATAATCTAGAGGGGGTGAATAGATTATCTCGGTATTTCAGATTTTGCCCTCTTTTTGAATAATCAACCAAAGACGAGAATGTAAATGCGGAAATAAAACAACACTCGTCGATTTAAAGAGGTTCAACCCACCTAGGCCTAATCCTCTACCACCCCAAAGATATATCAGGGATGGATTTCAAAAGAAAAAGATTTTATTAATTTACCAAAAATTAATACAACACCTTGAGGATTACCACAACCCTCTTTACACCACCTTAAGGATTACCACAATCCTTTTACAACACCTTTGAAGATTACCACAACCTTCAAACACCTATCACCTAGATCACCCAAGTGTATTCTTACCGAGAATACTCACAAGGATGTCTTGTGTTGAATGATGACCAAAATCAAGATTACAACTCAATAATGATTGATACAATATGAGTACAAGTGTAATCAAGAATTGAAAGCCTAGACCTCAAATATGTGCAAGTGAAAGTCTTAAAGGCTAATACAACAAGATATATGAAAGTGTTTGCTTTGTTTGCTCTTTGCTTGTATGGAGTGTTGTATCTTGTTGCTTGAATGAAGCCTCTATTTATAGGAGAGGTCTTGGCTTTGATTTCCGGACATTGGCTCCTCCGGGGGAGTGATTTGCGCAAAAGAAACCATTTAAAATCATCAATATATTTGTTAGAAATCAATCCCACAAAATAGGAAAAGGCATGCTAAAACGCATGAACGGATAGTTTCTTTGTCAAACATGGGGTTCGGCCGTCGTGAGAGATAAGATTGAAATTGAATTCTCGCGAATTTTTACACAGGGGGCCGGTCAAAGGGGGTGCGGCCGGTCGCCTCAGTATGATCGGTTGCCGTTTCCAGCGTTTTTTACGAAAGAGAATGCTGGAACAAAAATCCAACTTGCAGTGCAATTGTCGCGGTCGGTCGGCCGACGGCCGACCACACCGTGCCGCCCACAGTCGGACCGGCCGCCGCTCTTTTTTTTTTCTTACGTCCCATTTTCTCGTTTCAAAACTCAACTCAGTGCGGGTTGCCCTATAGGGCGACCGGTCGAGCTCGAAACAAAAGTGTTGTCCAATTTTAAATCGAATATTAACTTCAAGAAATACTCCAAAAACAAGTAAAAACATTTTAGATCGATCGGAAGTGTTGGGACAACATTTAGGGACATTGTTTTGGTATAAAAACTCATTTGAACAAAATCATCAAAATCATGATAAAAACATTTATCTAACAATTTCAACACAAGATCATAATATTTTCGTGCCATTTCATGACGCCTTGAGAATACAATCATTAGGTTTGTCAGGCTTTTCAATTCTATTAGTTAACTTGTCCCATACTTCAGATTTCGCAATTCTTGTCCATCTTTTTATGATATACATTTCTGGTATCTTGACTTGAGAATGAAGATGAAGTACCCTTAAGGAATGGCAAAGACAAAATACCACATTCTTCAAATTTCTTGCAAAGAGCGGTGATCATTTTTCTTAAAGGATCATACATCACACAGTTTATGTCCCCATCCCCAATATGAGTAGAAATGTCATAAACACTCGATATCTCGTCTTGATGAACTAGACTACAAGTAGTAGAAATTGATGCGATAAACTCGGTCTCAAAGTCTTTGAAAAGCGTCAATGTATATACCTCGAAGCGTCTTTAACATTCCGAGTTAATTGTAGTGTAGTATTTGGAATTGATCTTGAGGATTGGAATTCATCATATTCTTCTTTCATTCTCCAATTCTTCACTAGCTCCTTGAAAATCCCATAAAATTCGGTCAAGCTTGTTGTTTTTGGCATTGAATCCCATAGCATTGTTAGTACTTTCACTTCGTTGTGAAGACAATATTCGGTGAAAAAAGTCCTTGCTGGTGTGCACCATTTGTCTTTTAGATCATATAAACGCGTTGAAACCAAGTTTGATCTTCCAACCCATACTTAGAAATCATAGTACTCAGCGGTCTTCAAACTCATTTTCATTTGCACAACGACAAGCATTTCCTAAAAGTATCTTTAAAGGAAGTGTTCTTTCTTCAACCCGCCCAAATCTGCTCAAAGCATTTTGGTAAAGATGCCATTGGCATAGTCTGTGCTTTGTTTGGGAAAACCTACATAATTTTTCGGAAAGGTATCAATATTATAAATAAAAGTATCATTTTCTCGGATAAAGTATTACTAATTTGAATACAAGAAAAATAAGAAATTCAGTGTATTGACAACTAACGAAAAAGTATCAAATTTTGTACAAAAAGTATCATTTTATACTTATAAAGTATTATTAATTTTAACATAGTAGATATCCCAATGAATATGATAAATTTTCAAAATGTATACCTTTTCTATCGCATTAGCAATCTTTGATCTTGATCGGTAAATAATGTGATTGGACATTTGCCTCCCATTGCTTTCTTAAATACTTCAAAAAGCCACACAAATGACTCGGTCTTCTCATTAGATAAGAATGCACATCCGAACATTACATTTTTCCAATGATGGTTGACGCCAACTATTGGAGCACAAATCAAGTTATATCTATTTGTTCGATATGTTGTATCAAAGATCACAACATCTCCAAATAGTTGATAATCCTCCTTCATCATCGAGTCTCTCCGAATACATTACTCGGTTTGGCCATATCATCCAACTTGACTCTAAAATAAAAGTCATCTTCCTCGAACTTGTTCTTTGTACA